>JARRAA010012969.1:0-12034 GCA_030557295.1 Ecitodaemon sp. MM-2014 | reverse complement strand
GTAGACAATCAAATCAAATGTAGCAATTCATTTATAACTGTTTCAAATCATATTAAATAGCTCTAACCATGTGTTGCTGTTGCACATATTGTATCATTTGCGTAAACACATTGAATTCTATATCATAGAACTTTCGTGTAACCTTTGTACACCTTTGTGCTGCCCGTTCGCGTGTGCCTCCCGAGTCTCGAACACTCGCCTTGGGCTTGTCGGCGTTTCGCCACTTTGCGTTCCGCGTTGACACGGTTGACAGCTGTGAGTCAGTGCGATTTTGTAGTTTTCGTCAGAAATTCACGCCAATTTCAAGCAGCAACGCCAGATTAATCGTCCTCGACGGTGTTAATTGTTAACCCAGATGTGCCACATTGCAAACTTGCGTTTGCGTCGCCGCCGACCATATTAATCCGAACACGAAACCTTACGATGCAGTTTTCCGCCCGTCTGCTGCTACCTGACCGCAATAAACAATTAATCCGTGTTTGATGAGTTGATAGCAGCTTATCAGTTGAACCAACACGCGCGCAGCTGGACAGCAAGTGCGAGAACGATCGACGATGTTCGCTTCACTAAAGAACAAGATCCGCGAGGAGACTGGCAGTGATTTGTCCAAGTTAACAGCCAAAATCACCTCTTCAACAGTGCAGCGAATAGATTCGCTGAGAGGCAAGGGCTCCACATCTAGCTTAAACTCATTGGTGTCTTCTGACGGCCAGAAGGACGACGCGTCCGAGTCGGGGCGCAACGACGAGGATCTTAGGAAGAAGGTGCAGAGACTAGAGATTGAGTTTGTGAAAAAGATAGAAGAGAAAGACAAGGAATTCAAGGAGCTGCTCAGTGAAAAAGATAAAAGAATCAACAGTTTAGAGAAGGAAAAGGAAGAGGCTTACAAGCACATACATAATTTGAAGGAATCTCTAAAAAATGTTGAAGGTAACATTTTTCTTCATTTGCAAAAGAAAAAAAAATTGAAAAACAAAAACTAATTTTCTGCAGATTTTAAGCAAAAACTAGTAGAAAGACAAGAGGACAAGGAACAGATTGAAAGCTTTCAAACCCAAGAGTTATCCAAAGTGAAACATTTAGTATTACTGAGAGAACAGGAGCTTGATGACAAAACTAATCAGCTGAAGGAAGCCACACTACAATTAGAAAAAATTAGAAGTGAAGTGAATAGATTGCGCCGCTTCGAGGAGCAGCTTAGTGATGTTCAAGTAAGTATGGATTTGCCTTCTTTCTACTACATTTTTCCAAATTTGATGCGGGGGGATACCACATATTAACATTAAAAATACACAAACTCTGTTTATCAGTATAATATTTATAATATGTACAGCGATTTTTATTCAACTATTGTGGGTTGATATTGATTCCAATTATTGTGAATCTAAAACACGTCCAGCTCCGCCAGTGATCATCATTCCTTCCAAAACCCTCTGTATATTTTTATTAACACTTTTACACAGGTCTCTCTCCATAAATATTAACCTGTTATCGTGCCATTATATCCGTACGCATGCCTTTAATTAATGCTTTATTATTCGCTCAATTATTTGTGTTTTTTTAAATTTACTTTGTTTATACGAGTTGGGCGTAAACGCTCAAATGACTGCGATGTTGTGCATGTTGTTATCATTGTCCCTCGATTGTTGGCCCACGTTCGAGGACGGTTTTTTTTTTTTCATTTGTTTTCCCTGTTGATAAGCGACGTCGCGCAATTTTCGCCGACGCATTCGTGTTGCGCACGTTTCAGTTACATAAATTATTTTTAAAACGGAATAACGAGCGAGTAATTACGGGCAGTGCTGATAATTAAATAAAGAGGTCAGGTGAATTGTTGGAAGGAAGGCACCTGAGGTAAAAAAAGGTAAACGTGGGTTTTGGTTTAAAATGTATTTTAAAACAACGAAAGTCGCATTTATTTGTTAATTGTTACTAATTCAGTTTGCAGATGTATTTATGTGCTAATACGTACTAAAACATTGATTATTTAGCAAGTTTTGATATTATTTTGCAATTTTTTTTTTTTTGCATTGCTGAACATTGCACATTCGACGATATTAACATCTAAATGTTTGGTGTTTTTTTATTATTGTGGAATTTCTTAATATGTCAAGGCTGTCGCCAAAGTTATTTTGCTCACAAGCGCGCTCAACTAACAAGAACAAAAACGAACTAAAAACATAACATGTTTTATTTCGATTACATTTTATTCACTTGTTGCTAACATTGTTTGGTTTTCTATTATTTTCTACTCTATTTACTTCGATTACTTTCTTCAACTTTCCATGCGTTTCTACTCCTAGATATTCTCTTTCTGTGTCTCGCAACTACTTCTTAAAAAACAAACCTTGCTTCGACAGTGTGCCGCACCAGAAACGCGCATAAATCTCCAACAAACACCATCGAGAACAATAATCCGGCACCGTTCATCGTATACGTGTCTCACCCGTTTTATTATGATTTGTGTTCGCTTAAAATCCGTACAATACGCTTCGGTTGTTTACAACAATTACACATTAGGAGGTATGTGCTTGTGGGCTTTATTTATTTTTTATCTCGACGATATTGAATCTTATATCGCAATGAAGTAGCCGCCGGCGATTACCGAACGCATAAAATCGAGCTCTGGTTTCGTTGTGATTGCAGGACGATTTGGAAAGCTTGCGTCACTCGAGCGCCAGAGACATGGCCACGCTGGCGTCGGACTTGGCGAAAAGCGAAGAGGAGCGGCGGCACTTAACCGACCTGGTCGCTATCTTGCGCGAGCGGAGCAGTTCGGATAATTCCGATCAGCAGTTCGCCGCGGAGAGGAAGCTGCTCGAGCAGAGATTGGAAGAGGCGCATTTGCATCTCGCCGATATTAAGACGTCGTGGAGCGATAAGATCGCTTCGCTGGAGACACAAGTACTGATTCGGTTCGACACAATTAGCTCGGATAAGAGGTAATAACTTTGGCGTTTCAGGTCGGACGATTGAGTCGGCAAGCGGCCGAAGAAGGCTCCGAACGTCGACGGGCCGTGGACGAGAAAGATGTGCTTTTAGAGCGCGTGCGCCAATTAGAATGCGAGTTAGAGTGCAATAATTTGGAGCTGAATAATAAAGACGCGAAAATGAAACGACTGACGATGGAAATTGAAGAGCTCTCTACCGAATTGAAGAACTTGCGGTCTGAGTCGGAGGAGGAGGTTGCTTTTTTGCGCGTGCAAATCGTGAGTTAAATGTGCTAGGGGGTACTGGCTGACGCGAAGGAAAGTTGTTTTTACCTAGATTAGCTGCTTTTGGGGAGAATTATGACACATTCCATTTACCGTCGACATGGTTATGATTCCTAATTGTATTCTAGGCGTTTATATCGTTTTTAGGATTGTTGTTATCGTTTCTATTGCTGATTTTATTACAAATTTTCTATGTTATTATTTTAGAACCCAAAGCAATGCCGTTTTGTTATTTTATTATGTTATAATATAAGTTTGAGATTATTTGTCGCAAGCGAAATGTTGTTTCTTTTCCTCATTTTCGTTCCCGCAAACGACACCACCAACCCACAATACACTAATGGCTGTACATATTTACTAATGTATGTTGATAACTTGCTGATTTTTATTGTTAGGTTTATGTTTACTGGGGTAATGCTTAGACGAGTTTAGTACTAACTGTTTGGTGAATGTTTTTGCAGCAAAACACAAAGATTGAAATGAAGGCCGTCAAGAAAAATCTGGAAAACACCGAGAGCGAGTTGGAGAAGCACGAAGACGAGTGTAGCAAGCTACGACTGTCTGTTGATTCGGAACATCAGACGAACAGTTCGCTGCGACAAGTCATCACGAAGCTCGAGAAGGATATGGAGGAAGAGAAGAAAAACAGCTTGAATGTTCAGCGGACGTTGACGAGGGTCACAGCTGAGAAAAACACCGCGCTGTTGCGAAACGCTGAGATTTCGCAGCAGATGGAAATCGTCAAACAGGAAACGAGAAGACAGGAAGGCGAAATGAACGATTTATTAAACAAAATTAATCAATTAGAAGACGACAACAATAAGTACAAGGAGAAGGAGACCAAAGGTGTGGAGCAGGAGCTGAGAAACACTGTGACGATCTTAGAAGAACAGTTAGCTGATAAGAACAAGGTTGGTTTTGAATATTTTCTAAATGTCTGTGCGATTACTCGTTTGCTTCTCGATACAGAATATAAAGACACTTCAATTACGCCTCGCCGACATGAAGAAGACTCTTCAGCAGGAACTGCGCACCACGAACCACTCCGGCGCGTTCTACGAGAACAACGAACCGGCCGCAATTCTCACGCCTAGTCAAATTACGACGCGCAATCATCAGTACTCGGGTATACGCAAGGACGACGAAGATGTCAATTTCACGTACCTCAAGCACGTCATCATCAAATTCCTCACCAGTCGCGAGTACGAGGCGCAGCATCTGACGCGCGCCGTCGCGACGCTGTTGAAGTTTTCGCCCGAGGAGGAGAAGCTGCTGAACGACACGCTGGAGTGGAAGATGTCCTGGTTCGGATCGCGGCCGAAAGTCGGTAAGGGTCAAACCTCCAAAGGCCTGCCACGCAGCTGATGGTTGATCTAATTATTTTGCCACCAATTCGCAAATTGTCACTGTACGGCCAAAGGCGATGTTATCGTAGCGTAGCCACCACGCAACAACTCATGCAGATTTGTTTTCAGATGGTAAATAATCTAGTAGAATGAAGAGTCTAGACGAAATAACCTTGTACCGAGAGGGACCGGATGCCATGCCGCAGGTTTGTGTCTCAGTTCTTAATCGATAACGCCGGTAACAATTATGGTTGGTGATGCATTAACGAAACCTTTGGTGATGGAGGGGTCCCTCTCTGATTTCCACTTTTCTACCACGTTTTTAACATGCCCGGAACATTCTACGTTTTTAACACTTAAATCATAGATATTTTCAACTGAAATGCGTTTTATTCCGATACCAAGCATGGACATTCCCAATATTGATATTAGAAGAAACATATTTGTAATATCTAGTGGACAGTTTCCTATCAAACAAATTGTTATAACATGTTCCATTTAGTTGCTTTGTATATTTATAAGTGATATCATGAGTTGGTTGTATATACATATTTATAATTAATTTGTTCGAGGCGACGAATTTGTACATAATGTTACGTTAGAATATGTAGAGGGTTAGCGCGTCGTGAATTTTATAGATTGCGTTGGAGTTGCTGCAAGGCGTGTTTACTGATTTTCAATTAAGCCGAAAGCGTAATCACGTGAAACTGCCAATTATAAGTTGTAATACTATCATATTTTTGGCGGCATTACATTTTTCACGATCATCGTCTTAGTATTACTATTACTACAAATTGTTGTCTATTTATTATATTTATTTTCGAAATAAACGCAAAACATGTAACGAGTCAATTGATTAGAGCAAATTGTTTACTTCAAAATTTCGATTCACAAATTAAATTCACATTCTCTGTTCGCTTTGCACTGCTAGGTGTTCATTGTTACTTCTTGGTCGAATCCGGCCCCTTGGACGCGTCCTTTTCACCTGTTTGTGACTCGGATGATCCTACTGCAGTGCTAGATTTTACATTTTCGATGACTTTCGATGAGCTGAAACCTATCGAAGCTTCGGATTTTCGCTTTTCTACCGGTTTGGCGTCTTTGGCTTCGATTGCTTCGCCTTTCTTGGTTGATTCGGGCTTTGTTTTTTTGTCAATTTTTTGACTCATTTTAGATTTTAGCGACATCGCATCTTCTTTCAGTTGCATCACGTTCTTGATTAACATTTCGGTTTTCTTTTCCACCGCGGAGAGATCCGTTTTATGTAATGGGACTTCCTTCGGAGGCGTGGGTTTGTTAGTCGGGTCATTTACTGGCTTGCTAAGGGGTGGCGTCGGCGAGATTTTCTCAGCTTTTTCTATTTTTGCCGCCAACCTGTCTTTCATTAGCTTCGTCATTACCGGTTCGGCAAAGTCTTGGAATTTGCGCGAGATTATATCAGAAATAGACTGTTTGGTTCTTGGTCTGGTTTGGGTTTTCTTTTCAACTTCGGGTGTTTTCTCTGGTTTACTGGCAACTTGTGTTATTCCTGAAGCTTTAACATCACTTCTATTTTCGGCTTTTACTTTAGTTTCACCTGGAACTTTTACTTCCGGCTTTGCATGAAATTTATCTTGAGTTTTGGTTTCAATTTTACTCTGAACGATTGCTTCTGCCTTATCCAGTGGTTTTGCTTCAATTTTTATCTCACGTTTCTCTGCAATTTTTAATTCCTTTATAGTACTTAACTTTAGAGGGACCGTTTTGGTTTCACTTGCCACTGGCGTCGCCTTTTCTTCTTTGAGTACTTTAGGAACTTCCTCAACTTTGGTATAATGTGTGACAGGTTTCTTTTCAGTTACGACTGGCGCAGTTTCATATTTCACATCATTTATCTGCTGCATCTTCTCTTCTTTCAGATCAGATGCCTTAGCATTTGGCGATAGTTCCAAAATAATCGTTGTTGATTTCATTTTAGCTAAAGGAGTTTGTTGCCTTTTGTCTGGTTCATTTTTAATTTCAAGGGTCTCTTGAATTTTAGGCTTTTTCTGAAAATTCAACAATTCGACTTCTATTGAGGGTTTTGGCACATCCGCAACCTTATTTCCAATTGCCTGGTCCTGCGCAGGTTTCGTTTCCGCAAGTTTGCCGTCCAAAGTCTTTGTAGCTGCCTGAAAAACTTTATTCTGTTGTGATTTCATCTCCGGTATTTCTCTTTCCCCTTTCGTTTCCATATTACACACTTTATTTTCAGATGATTTAGTTGTATCTATAATAATGCTCATCATAGGCTTCGTAAACCCCGCCTTCTCTTTCTCATCAATTTTCTTCTCTTCAGTCTTATCCTCCAACTCAACTTCCTTCTTCTTCGATGGCTTCTTCTCAAAATTCAATTTCTTACTCACCACTGATATCTTCTCCAAGTCCACGTCTTCGTAGGGCGCTTTCTTTGCCAAATCCAACGCACCTTTCCGAACTGTGGACATTTTATTCACAATCATATTATTCTTTTCGATTGGCTTTTTCTCCAATTCCTTTGCCAACTTGTCGGCAGGTTTTATTACTGATGCGCCTAACGTATTCACCGGTATGTTCTTGGGCGATTCAACACTCTTTTGCACTGGAGTACAAGTCTGTTTGTTTTCACTCGCTTTAACATCGCGCTTAATGCCAGGTTCAATGAATGGTTGAATTTTGGCTTCATTCACAATCACTTGGGGACGATTGGTGTTGGACCACATCAAAGGCTTATAACACATTGAATTCTTGTCGAAATAATGAACCAAATCCCCTTCCATGTTCTGCCCTTGCTTAATCAAACGATTTTTATCTACTTTTTTATTCTCCAACTCCTCAAACTTGGACACAATGCGAACATAATGCGGGACCCAGTTTCTCGGCAGGTGATCGATAAGATCATCAGTGAACTTCTTCATGTCCAGGGTTTTATTTGGATCTTCAATTGCCAAGATTTCAATGTCTTGTTTGTATCCCATCTAAAACAAAATATCATGCCTCAAAACTTAGGTCTAGGCATATAATATTGATCCTTACGGGAAGACTGTATGCTGCACAGCGTTTACAAGTAAATCTAGAAGCAATAAATTCAACTTCTTCCGATGTAACAAGTTTGTTCATCCACGATTTATCCATGTGCTTCTTCAACGGGCGTAGATACAGATTCTCGTCGATTGTTAATATTTCACCCGTCGTTATGGCCATATCTCCACTCTGTAATAATTATAAAATAAATAAGGAACCTGTGTGGTTCCTTATTTACAATTTACAAAACAACCATCTTACTTTAAAGATATTTTGAAGCGTTTTCACCCTAGGTGGAAGGTTACCACTTCCAGTCCAGAGCTTTATCAACATTCCAGGCTCCCCATAATCGCACAACTGGCAGAATCCATTGGAACTTCTCACCGGAATATTATCCTTTCCAAATACTTTGATGACATAATGAGGGAAGAGGAAACTCGGAGCCAATTTAGGTCTAAAGCCAATCACACCGACCCTGCCTTCCAGATTAACTAAAAACAAACGAATGTTGCAATTCCTAGTTGTCATTTCTCCGAAAAACGTAAATGAATTTACTCAAGTTGATATTCTCTGGAGAAGCATCATGTACTTCGTACATCTTGGTTCCAAATCTATCCACGAACTCCTGCCAGTAATCGCTTTCTAGGCCCGAGCCGTACATCACCCTGACGCTATGAAACGTCTCGATGGGACTCACAGGACTGAGCAAAAGATGCTTGCACATTGTGCCCGCGTATTGTCCCACCGTGCAACTGTACACATAGCACTCCCTGAAGTAATCCACCGCGGAAAACTTGGACCTCAGTACGGTGGGCACCCCTTCGGTGATGGATGGCCCAATACCCAAAATGAATCCTGTGGGCTCATGCAACGGCGTCGGATTGTAGATCTTCTCCGAGGATTTGATATCGAGCATTATTGTTGTGGCACTCGAATCAAACAAAAACCTACAAGTCAAAACATGATGTCAGCGGGGAAAGTGCTATACAATCGACATACTTTTCATGCGTAATAACAATGGGTTGCTTGAAAACCGTGTCTTCTGGCGCGTACATGTACAGCAGAGGATCATTGTAATGCACATTGATGAAAACTTCCGGATGGTCATTGTATTCTCGCAAGAGTTCCTCTTCCAAGACGCGAAACTCTGGTTGCTTCGCTTTATGGCGCATTTGAAAGATTTTCGTTCCATCGAAGTTCTTGTAAACATCGCCAAATGCTACGAAGCGCCCGAATCAATTATCTAATTAGCTAGTGAATAGCAAAAACGTTTAGTACCGTGCATTAGTTCATCGTCGAAGATAATGCCCTTGCATCCACAGTTTTTGATAGCTTGCGTTAGACCTTCGCTACGCAACTCGGTGCTGACCAGCGTAGTGATGATGCCGATGTTTGCCAGTCCCAAGACGATGGCCACCATTTCCGGACTGTTCAGAGCAAACATGGCAATGACGTCGCCCTTCTGGAAGCCGTACTTCTGCATCAAGCGCGACGTTCTGTTCGCATAACTGGCAACGTCCTTGAACTTCCAGTTTTGGTCGAGCATCTGTAACATTATTCTGTCCGGATGTCGTTTTTCGGTTTGTTGAAAAATTTTGGACAGAGTGAGGTCGTTGTTTTTGATCTTCTTCGCAAGGACCCAACATTTCCAATACCTCCAGAGGAACCTATAAATGAGCCCAATTTAGTTTTAAGATTTACGGATTTCAGGACATCGTTCCGCACGTTGTGTCCCTGCTGAATGTCTTTGACATTACGTCCATGTCCTTAAAATGATACAAGAACAACGGGACGGCGCCGAAGAGCATGTACATCTTCCCCATGAACGCGGACAGGAAAGCAATCATCGTCCCCGAAACCAACCACCCGAATTTCTTGCTAGTGATGTCAATCGGCCTCATCGGTAATTTCGAAATCGAGCTATCGATTTTCTTATCGGCAAGCTGCGACGACAAAGGCGTTATTTTGTCCAATCTGGTTTCTTTGCTTGCCTGTATTGGCGGTGGAGGCGGAGGTGGTGGCGCTTGAGGTGGTTTCGTAGTCGGCGGCGGTGGCGGCGGATGGGGACTTTGCCCCGGTTGCTTTGACGCTTCGCGATTCGACGAGGAAGACGCCAACGTGCGCCACGTGATCAAGTTCTCATTCTTCTCTAAAACGTATCTAAATCTTGCGGCAGCGGTAGCACTGAAACGGGCCAGCTTAAATTTGGTGAGCAAGGGGCCATTGTGAAGAAAGCCTCTGTGGTGGGCGGTGGCATGTGGCACGGCGAGCAGGACCAGCCCCCTGTTCTTCGTCAACGAGCGCACGAACATTGTTGACGGTTCACGAACACTTTTTTAGATTTCCGGAGTCTTGACCGAAAATATAATCCGAACGAACGAAATACGTGTGACACTTCAATTTCACCAGAATGGAACAGCTTTCAAAATGCGATTCGCTCGCGTGTCGTCTCGTAGTTACAGTTACAACAAGCTTCTAAGTAACGAAAAAACGCATCAAATGTTTTGTCCCTACAGATAGGTACATGTTATGCCAAGATGGCTGCCTCGAGCATAAAATATTCTGTAACTGGAAGTTCAGTAAACTTTGTTACGCATTAATTTATGATCAACTTCCTGAATTTAACTTGCAATGCGGTGCATCGCGTGGTAGTGAAAATAGCAACGTTATGTAAATAATGCGCGCGCCAGCATGCCATAACATCCGCGAAGGTGCTCCCGTTAATGGCACTTCCGGTTTGGCTAAATTATAATTATTATATTGTTTAATGCAAGTTAATTTGTCTTGTGTTCGGTCACTCGCAAATCCCACCAAAATTATATCGCCGTATTAAAAATCGCTTAAAGTTTGTCATAAAACTTTAATACCTTTGTTGAGTTAACGAGCGATCTCAAAAGACTAAGAAGTGCTTTGTGCAATATTGTCATGGCAATTTTCCCGTTTGACGACAGTAATTATCAAACTTCTGTCGCTTTCGTTATGTTTGTTAGCGCAGGCGATAGTGCGGAGCAGGCCGACTTCGGGTGGAAGCAACAAAGCGCGACAGAATCGACGCAACTCGTTTGAAATTTGCTGCTGGCGGCCGCAGTCGCGCGGCGAGTCGCGTGGACTACGAAACGACTTACCAGCTCGGTGCTCGCGAATAAATCAACGAATAAAACATTATAGACAGGTCAATCCACATCGAGTTTGTGAAATTAGTCGGAAACTAGCCGCTTGTGTATTAAGTGTCGATCAAAAGTGCGGTGAATTTGAATTAAATCTTTTTCTTATTGTAAACGTAAGTTTACGACGCTTTATTTTAACAAGTGCAAACCTAGGGAACTGTTAATGGAATTATTTGGAACTTTCGTGAGTGTTGAAAGTCATTCCAAACTATTTTGTTATTTCCAGCGGATTGCGAACGAATGAATTGCGTGCAAGATGTCGGCTAATGGGAATTCTATAATCGAAAAGGTAAATGTTTTAGATTGTTGGTATTTTCAAATTGCATAACCTCAGTTAAGAAATTAATTTTATCAACTTTGTACTTTCTTTTAATAGTCAACATTTTTGATTGACATGTTCAATGTCACGTCAAGTTTCAATAATGATACAACGCCAAGACTTGCACATTTTCACACTTCGAAACTTTGCCATTATTGGCGCAATAAAGAGTGTAATTACATGCGGTTTTCCAACATTTTGTGTGTCGTGAGTCTAGTTGCGTAAGTCTAGACCATTTCGAGAAACATCTCCTGACTTTAATCAACATCAACAAAGCGAACAGTTTTTTTCATCTCCCCAAATTAGTTTCGTGGTCCAGAAAACCTTGACACAAATTTAATTATGTAATCATATTCATCTTTTGCATAATTACGACTAAAATACATTCGAATATTAATTACTTAATAGGTAATGCAGTATCGAGAAATATCATATCAAGTATATTAGTATAACTTGACAGTCATAATTGCAAAATGGTTATATTTTGCATAAATAAGTAGCGAATAGTTATGAAAATGTCGATGATCAAAGATAACTGTTCAAAGACGTTTTGTACGAACATTCTTCCATAGTTTCCTTTTGTTTGGTTGAAATGCAATTGCATTGTGCAATTTTGAGCATATTTTGCATTGCGCATGCATGTTTTGCAACATTCTCGTCCTTTTTGCTTTGATTGGACAGGTTCTCGCGAGAACGCACTTCGTTACTTGCACAATTACATAATGCAATTAAAAATATCAGAAGCATTAAAAGCGTTGTACAATCACACCCATATTAATTCATAGGAAGAAAGTTGCGCTTGACGCGTCGGATTCATCGTGATTACTTTGGCAAAATCAATTGCATTGCCAGTAACGCCTCATTGCGGAATGACTAATGAAATTATATGCAGGCAAAGATAATTATACTGTAAACGCACCATCAGTATTGAATTTAATTACGGCTGTACTTACGGATTGTACTTTA
>JARRAA010012950.1:0-11952 GCA_030557295.1 Ecitodaemon sp. MM-2014 | reverse complement strand
GCAATGAATAAATCAAGATGGCTGACACTTTCAGTGAAGTACCTAACATCTGGATGGCGTTTCGTAATTAATATTTCATTCACCGACAAGCAACTCACTATAACTATTAATATCCATTCATCACGAACAAACGGTCTCCAGTAAGACGCAGTGCATAATTTCCTAGTCCGGGTTCATGTCGTGCATGTCGAGAGCGTGAATTCACTGCGGAGATTTACTCGATCGAGTGCACGTGCGCTCCGCATGGGCTCAGTTTAAATATCAGCAATAAATGACGATTTCCGTTAATTCCATCCGTCTTCCTTCGCGACTTCACGAAACTCGTGAACTTTAAATAGATCTACGGAAGTATTAAATAACCACGTAATGTGTAATGTCTCGGAACATGCGCGCATGCACAATGGCGCGAGTTGTCCAGATGGCGCTTGTTTAAATTATAAGGAATCACGCGTTTGGAGTAAACGGAAACCGATTCGTGTAATATAGGTCACGACGGCGGGGAATCGTCGGACGGTTTTTCCAAGTGGACTTTCTGAATTTAGATCGGCGCCTTCATTAGCTAGCATTTTCACTGCGACACGTTTAACGCGCCAGCTTGCGCACACCATGGATATGCTGGTAGTCTTAGAAAACCACCGAAAACTAATATTTTTTGTAATAAATTTTCGTTTGCGCGGTTTTTTTTCCACGAAATTAATAATACCCGGAGATTGTGAGGCTTTCGTTTTGCAATAACTCAGTTTTCGCAAGTGTTTACGCCTAATTAGCTTGAAAGCAAATTCACCGAAAATACGATACCAGACGGCCTCGATTCTCACCTGCCTAAAGGCAAACGGATGCAAAGTTAATTTATAATATTTTTTTTTCAAAATAAATTTTGGCACGCGCGCCGCACGAAAATAGCTTTTACTGTTTGCGATTTTCGCGGGCCCAGAAACTATGAACTTGTAACAAAGCACTGGCGAACTTTGCAAGCGGAGATTTTAAAATTCACTGCACCGCCTTTCGACTGGCGAGGAACGTAAAAAACACGCGAACGTGAAACGTTTTTAGTTTAGTCGCATTCGGTGACAACACCCTGACGCCCACGCGCCAACATCTGTTCGATCTATTCGAAAACCTACTTGTTTTCACAGTTTTTATTATTGATTATTATGCTAACTGCGGAGAGGCGAAGGAGACGTGTCGAAGGTACGTAGAAAAAATACGCGAATAAATGAGAGCGATGACGCAATGTAAATGTGACTCGAATATGATTCGTGTTATTCGAGCACGCGAGCTAATTATTTGTCTTGTGCGCGCGCGATATCGCCTTATTTGCATCGGCCGGCGACGCCGGATGAAAACGAGTGAGCGTTGCGTCTAGAATCGAGACGGCCTACACCTCACTCTCGACACCCAACAGCAAGGTGGATTTTTCTCGGTAATGAATGAACTTGAGACCGGTCGGCGGTGAATTCGTTTACGGGTTTTACGAGTTGGTCGAGCGGAATGTGTCGATCGCAATCGGCGGTGCGCCCACGATAGGATCTTACTACTGGTGCTTTTCATACTTTGCTTATTTGCAGCGAAATATTTGCGCAAATAAATTTGGCATTGTTTACAATTGATTTTGTGTCATGGCTCGAAATGAACTTGACTCATGAGTCGCGCGAGCGTGAATTGAAATTCGCGGAATCCCCGATCTGGTAACGTGCGGCGTCCTTACTCCATGTCCTTATTAGTCGCTATAATTCTTTCACGTCACACCTGAATGCTTGACGCGGCGTGTCTGCCTACTGCCGCCGCTACGCGCACTTTAGCGACAACTGTTCACGATGGCGGGCATAAATCGCGCGCTGCACGAATCCGCTCGTTACTGAATAATTTGTAGAATTCGTCGGGTCGCTTCGCCAAATATAGCCGTCTCCGGTCAGGTACAGTGTCCTTGCGTGTCCGAATACGCGAAAAGAACGACCATATGGATGCTGATTGTGAGTCCGTCTCGCGCGTTTCTCGTTTCGCAACGAAACGTTAGTCGGCGCCGACGCAAGGTTTGTTTACTCTGACCTAATTTTAACACGATTTTCATTGCAACCGTCTGCTGGGTCCGGTCCGGCGTCCGTTGTTCCCAATGCAGGATGAACAAATATGCAGCATCGTTTCGTGATAAGTTTATCATCCACCCAAGTTAATCCGAATAAAAATTCACGACGCGCGACGCTTATTACCGATTGTGAAACATTTCGTAAAGATTTTTATAAAGAAATGGCATGAAAGAGAAAGAAAGAGAAAAGTTTTCTCAGTCCTGGCTCCCGAAATAATTCCCACTCCACTTGGCAATGGTTCAACGCGTTTAATTATTATTGGGTTACCAAGTCATCCAGTTGTACTCGCGAATAAAAAATATTATCCTTGCGCAGCGCGCAAAATTCTCCGCGGCGGTCAATTCGCATGCCATGATCCGTGATCACGTTTATTCTTGAAAATATTTTACGGCGAAAGCAAATAAACAATTTAATTTTAGCGACACGCTCATCGACACATCCACGCATTGTTTATGTCGTGCGAAATGACATCTAAACTATTTGGGAATTGATTACACCAAAGTTCGAAAGTTTTGGCACGAAATTTCTCTCTCGCACGGTGCCTCTTTCGATGAAAATGCGAACCGAGCAAGTAGTGTTGTTTATACTTGAGTATGCCCAATGTAAATTGAGAAGTGAGCTCTGGAATTTATTTGCATAACAAATTCGAACGTTTTCGTAGCAGCGCGATTTGTGCGAGGCACTCAATGCTGCACGTATTGTTTGTGGATCCGCTAATGGAAAATGGCCAAGTTAAGTGGACATTTTTCGACGGACGTCGCGACGTGAAAACCAAACAATGCGATTTGCTAAGAAAACTATAAATTAGCGGCGTTTGGCGTTATGTAATCGCACATCTTCTCCAAGGTCAAATCAATAAAAAAATAACTTTGCAAACTTTGCTAATTAATTCGCTGATTTGCAACCAGTGACATTTCAGTTAATTTATAGATTTTACGATTAGTAGACAAGTTCTTTTCGAGCACGTAGAAATCGAATAGAATCGAAATTTCTCGTTTCTAAAAATACTTCGACAAGTTTTGCAAGTTTCGCGGCGTAGTTGGTGCACGAAATTTTGCGTAGAGATAATTTCCTTTGTCGGGAATCGTGTGGTATTGATTAGTCGACGGGTGGCTTTACCTGGACTCGGGGAAAACGTGTTTAAGTCTCCGGTGTTTGAACAATCGCGCACTCTCAGTTTCACTACGCGCGCCGTGCGCACCAATCAAACTAGCGAACTACTAAAAAGCGCTCGGGCGTCCGCGCGCGCACGCCGTGCTCAGCTCGCAAAAGGACACGCGCGCTTCGGTCGCAGTCGCCGCGTCGACTTAGCGCGCCGCGAGTCGGCGGCGCTATTATCGGCGGCGGCGCGCGAGTCGCGCGTCCCGCGGAAATGTCAGCGCGTAGGTTCCTGGGACTCGCGGGTCTCGCGCATGCCTGGAGTGCTGAGGCATGTTGGACGCGCGGCGAGTTGCGCAAGCCGACGTGAGCGTGGGCGGACTCGGCGGACCGTTTCGGGATTCGTGCGATTCGTACTCGCGCGCCGTGCGTCCGATTCGAAACGGTTCGGGTTCGGACATTCAGACGCGGATTACTGTCGGTTGTGTCATGCGAGCTGGCTCTACTTGTTAGAGCTCACGTATGCAAAGGAACAGGTAGCTGCAGGTGCCGCCTCCGACTTGATTTAAATTCGTTTCCTCGTGCCAAGGATTTGGCTGATTCATGTCCTGGCATTAATGCGTCATGCAAGTACACCAAGTGGATATTTTAGGGTTTTACCCGGCGCCTCCACCACTTTCGCGTCGAACGAATTGATAATAAGGAGTTTAGTTCGTCCCTGTTTGAATTATACCGTTTGTCTTTCTTTACTTGACCAAACCCAGCTAATTCATTCAGAATAGAAATACGCCAGGTACGCCTCCGCCATTATAAACTGTTTCATTCAAGAGTAATGACATAATCACCCAAATTATAATAATCAGCTAAGGAATTCCAAGCTGTTATTTAATCTATAGTCAATAGTCTACAACATATGTTTCTTTTACTCTTAACACTGTAGTTTTCCACTATTTCAAACAAAAAAAAATTAATTGGCTATGTGAGTGAAGTGATTTTGAGAACTAATGAATGAATGAGTAGAAAAATGCTTTTGGTTTATTACAATTACATTTACAGACAAATGCGCTAATCCTAAACGAAGTAAACATGTTTATAAATAATTGTGTAATTGATAAGGTACATTCATTATTACCAAGACTAGATCCTTCTAATACAATAAAATTCACACAAAATCAGAAAACGTTTAACTGGCGCAGAATTCGCATCTTCTTTTCTGGACGCGGCGAGGATTAATTAGTACATCTATTTCAGTATAAATATTAAATTTATTATTGTGCAACATGCACGTCTCTTCTACGAAAACATCGTGAACGGTCAACACACAACGTTGCACTTGTCGCGAACACTGGCGTCGCATCAGTCCGCGAGCATAAATTTAAATTATGCAAATCGCGCCGCGTTGCCGCGCATGATTAATGTCGTGATTAAGTCGACTTGTTCATCCGCCGACGCTGGCTCGGCGTGGGAGGAACCGCGAAATCTTTACGTTCTACTTTGAGCTAAACAACAAGATCTGTTGACTTTGCATGTCCCATGGGTCTTGTCATTAGCGATTTCGAGCGTGGTATGCTCGTTAAACTGGTGGACTGAAACAAAATTGCAGTTTATAATCATTCCGAAAATTGTGGGAGACGTCGAATAAGTTTAGACGTTAGTTAATTGGTGTTAAACTAGGCATAACTTCTGATAGGAGAAAAAAATCAATTTTTCATGATTATTTGGCCAGTGAACCATTGACTACCTCTTGGAGCGATTTAATGCGATTAAAAATGGTAATTGATTGGAACGTGAGTTTAAGTTGTTCTTTGAGTTAAACAACAAGATTGGTTGGCGCGTGGACTGGATTAAAATTGCAGTTTTTAATCTTTCGGAAAATTGTGGAGGATGTCGAATAAGTTCAGACGTTATAGTTCGAATTAAAACTGACAAGGAGAAGGAGAGGTAATGGTATTGCTGATTTACGTGAATTTTTTTACACGCCATAATTTGGTTGTTAAAAATTTGTCAAAATTGACAAGGTTTACGAACTGAAAATATACAACACGAATATTTTGAGCAATTTTGACAAATCTTCAACTAACACACTGGTGCGATAGTAAGATGCACGCAAATTAGTAATCCTATTGCCTCTCCTTTCTATTGTGATTAAACTACATATAGTTGTAGCAAAAGAATAAATTTTTTCTAATTATTTGATCATTGAAAGATTGATTTCCTCCTAGGAACAATTTAAATACTATGGAAGCGCAAACTACTTGATTTGTGATTAGCTGTGAGCATTCCATGAGAAAATCGATAAATATATCCCCCGCCGTTAGTTAATGTGTTAAAATAACTAAATTACACGTTGTAATCTAATAACCAACACAAAATTGACGTGCGTTTTAATAAAACCAGTCTCTCTACGAAATACTTCACATCGCCTCACGTAAAAAATGCGACTCAAGCGAAAATCAACAAAAAAAAGGAGGTGTTTAATTACCAATCAGATAAAAGGAAGAAGTAAAGAAGATGCGATGAGAATGCCGCCGAAGGCATCGGAGTGCGCGTTCGTTTAATCGTGTTATGAGCCTAACTAGTGCTCGCCCCGCGTCCCCAATCCGGCCGATTGATCGGATTAGCGGCGTTCACACCCGTATGCACACATTGAAGGTGTTCACGTAGGCGGCGCGGTTAAAGACATAGATAGTTACCTCCAAGCCTCTTGGAGTGCGCTGATATTCGCTCTGATTGCGGCGGAAGCCGGTCGTGCTCGTCTGCCGCTCGCGGTAGTATCGCGAGAAAGCCGCGTCTCCGCGATGCATCTTTTTCGCGCAGAACACCGAGCGAAACGTGCTCCGGTAATTGGCGGACAGTACGCAGTACATTAGGAAATTCAAGGATGCGTTCAGCGTGATCAGTAGGTTGAATATGTTGCCCAGCCCTGCAAATTATGAATTATTACATCAATTTCTGCTCCTTCCAAAAATAGACCCTAATGGCTTTCCAAGGTTATAGTCTGCGATCTCGCGATCGCCTTGCTCATCTACTAGTATAAGAGCTGAAACTTTATGTATGCATTCACCTAATGGAGGTATAAATATTCTCTGACAACTAATTGTGGGGTTTGCATCATGTTGACGTCGGTAGATATGTTGCCGAGTTACTCAAATTCGTCAAAATGAAAAGAGGAATTTTGGTGCAGTTTACTTTTAGTTAACGTTAGAAATAAACCCTTCTATAGTCAGATACTTATCAACTTGAAAACTGCCCACTAGAGACCCTTACAAGTGTCTAAATCAATTTCTTATAACTCCGCAAAAAAAAGAAATAATTTGATTATTTTGTGGTATCTATTTTTGCCATCTTTATAACCAGATATCTTCTTAGATATGTGCATGAATTTTTTCAGTTCTTATACTATAAGGTAAGTCTGGCGATCGCGGCAATCCGAACTGTAGGGTGTGTGTCTAACCTCTTTTAATATTTTCACTACTCCGATTTGATTCGGTAGTGTCCAATGCGTCGTAAATTAGAAACGCAGCTGTAGGTGTCTGGCAAATCAGGAATAATACGACGATGCCGATGAGTAATATAGTAATGCGGTTCTCATGTCGTTGTCGCGTGTTTTCCTAAAACACACCCAACGTTATTAAATGAATCGCCACCACATAACTCTTTATTATTTTCGTACTGCGGCGCTGGTCAGAGCTTTCCTCGTCCGCATTGAGCGATAGACTGCGGCGACCAGAAAACTGTTAAACATCGCGATGAGCACGAACGGCAACAGGCCGAATGTGATTGACGAAAACCAGTAGAAGATTGTCGTGTAAGTCACATTGCGACTGAGATCGGTGCCTTCGGTGTAAATCGTGTAGGCTTTTCTGACGCAGGAACAATTACCGACGCATTGCTGAAGCGATTGCGGTTGAGATTGGTCGCTTTGCATCTCCTCCCAATCGTCGACGAGGTCTTCCGACAGTGGGGTAATACTGATATCGCTTGGGGAAAGGTACGTATCGTTCACTACAGATTGAGTCATGTTACTATATTCTGCGCAGTGTCCTTTTACGGAAAGTTGATGCTCGAATGTCGTGGACGCGGTTGATAGCAGGCAGAGGAGACTTACGACTGTTATTATGCTTTTCGCTCGGCTTTCGGTGCAATAGACTTTGCCCTTTATTGGATGGCACACTATTATGTACCTTTCGACTGTGAAGGATACAATGAGCCACACTGAAGTGCTACCTAAAAGTTTTTTGTTCGTATATTATTGTCTTTTAAACGCTTGTTATGTTTGTCGGTGGAAAAACTCACTTGCCGCATCGCACAGCCAGTGCGTGATGCCATAAAACCGCCAATATAAAACGAATCGCCCCTCGTGTATGTTCGAATAATGTTCAAACGATAAGACGAAAACGAACAACAAATAAATCAAATCCGCCACGGCTAAGGCCGTTAAATAGATGTGTGTCGTGCATCGCATTCGCCGCCTAAAAATACATAAAGTTAGACTATCTTATTCTACATAAATGCAAAAATGTTGATTACTAACAATATAATGCAGAGATATTTTATTACCTGGTTAATATCATCACCGTGACAATGTTTCCACCCACGCCGATGATAACCAGGATCGGGACGAACACGCGTTGCACCCAAAACCTCGTGCATTCTAAAAACACCGCCGAAGGATCTTCAATCTCGCTCGTTTCCATTTTATTCCTGTAGGCATTTGAACAGACATATATTAAACGATACAATATCTAATAGTAGCGCAATGATACAAATTTATACGATGAAATATATATTTTCGGACTAATAGATATTTTTAAGGCGAAAATTATATTTCTGTACGTTTCGCTTAGTTTTGATAGTGTTTACGCAATATTAACGGTGTGCGCGTTGTGCTCGTGCCAAGCGAGTTCGAAAAACTGAATGTTACTTTTAAATTCGCACGTACATCTTGGCGAGTGGATATATTTTCGCGAACAACGTGTTAGGGTGCACTTTTACGATCTCTGCCGCTGATTTAACTCGCACAAATTACACAAGTTTTACGAGCGCTTCCCAATGGTTTTTTTGTCGGAATTTTCGGCATGTAAATTTTACTGATTATTTAAACGTTTGTCAATTTGTATAAGTAAAACCCGTTGGTTTGTGTTTTGCTAATTTATACTTATGTCCTACATTTTGATGAACATTTGAACATGAATACTACGCAAATTGAAAAAATTCCATATTAAATTAAAAATTAATTATTAAGATGCTAAAGTGCACAAATATTTTATCCAATCTGCTCCAGTTACGTGGTATGACTTTAATTATTTGCAACTACCTATCTTTATGCAATTATTATTAATAACGGGATAGCTTTACTATATTTTTTGGTCAAGAATTATTTTAACGTTCACTGTAATATGGCTTGTTTTTCTCGGATTTTGAACTTTCAGGACGCATCAGATTTTGTATACAAACATGTCAGTCAGAAGTAATATTAACTCCGTTAATTGCATACCGACTTACAGACAGTTTATGCAGGCGTATCTTTATGTAAATTTGAGCTTTTTGAAGCTTATTAATTGTTAGTGTCTGATATACATGAAATTAAAATTAGATTTACGAACATCAGTCGTAAACTGTGAGTAATTTGCTTTGGAAATTTATCAATCAGGGTATAAATTTAAAATAGCAAATGACACGAGCAATAAAACTTATTTTTCTGATACGTTTATGGGATTTTATTGATCTTCTCATAATAATTTAGATGAAAGAGTCGGCACATTTTATGTCTTGACGTATAATTGGCGCAATTTAACAGAAGTCGCATTTAGATGTGTCAAACATCTTGCAATCATAAAATTTTATAGTTTTTGGTCATAATTTTGTGAAAAACAAATACATTTTGCTCTAAATTTGATGGAGATTGATGGAAACTAATTCTTTAATTTGAACTGTTCATATTTTGCGCTGACAAAATACGCATACACACATTATGCATAGCCTGCTAGAACTGTCACAACATTTGAACGTAAGCCTACCCACGAAATTATAATCTTCAATATCCGACACAGTTTACTCTGCAATTTAGAACTGGCCGAGCGAGCAGGTTCATAAGATTGTCCTCGAAACGTATTTATATCAAAACTTATTCAAGTTTAAAGGTCAACAATGTGAGCAATCGGATGTCACCGGTGACGCGCAGCGTGTAGAACATTATCTGCAAGTTGTACGAAAATTTGTCGCGCGTTTTTAACGCACCCGAACAAATGTTCGCCGCAAGGTGGACGTCATGCTAGCGTTGAAAAGTTTGCGTCGTTTTCGTAATCGAGCGAAACCGAACCGAACGCCGCTCGTTTGTAATGCGTTTTGTCTTCCTTGATGACTATTTTCGAACCGGTGGCTTTTCTGTCTTGACGGATATTATTAGAGATCAAACCTGCGCGCGGTGCCAATATTTATCCGCGCTTTAGTATTTAGATAAATGGCGCGCGATAAGGCCCTGCATTGCCGGTCGTGTTTAGTAAATACGTTCGCGAGAATAGACGCGACGTCGTAAAAATAATGCACAACATTGCGGTGGACGTAACGCCGGGACAATTTAACAAAGACCAATAAAATTGCGACTTAAAAATAAGTCATAATTCACGCGGCGTGTTCGTATTAAACGTCATTACAAATTGCGGTTTGCTGCGGGGCAAATGTGCGACTTTATGTGAACATTCATTACTTGCTCGCGTTCCTGTTCATGTTCGTGTTCGTTGAATCCCGATCAGTGGAAACATCGCCAAGGAACAATAAAATCCGACGTGATTTACTTGAGTCTTATTTCAGGACGTTTACGAAATGCGCGAATCAATAAAATGCTATTTCGGAAGTTTTAATTTCTGCAGTTGTAAAAGTTTCGATCGGTGGAAGCAGATCGGTACCAACATAAAAATGCCACATGCTTGGCTCTAAGGCTCCGTAGGTGGGTATTTGAATTGCTACAGACTAAATAAAGACAATCATAAACAACTGTTAATTATTTCGGCAGTGTACAGAAGATTAAACGGTTTATTTAAATTACTGTTGGGCTGGGGATAATTTCAATGCCAGACATTCAGATGGTCCCGACTCTTTGTTTAATTCAATTAGTTTATGTTCTCAACTTACCGGTATTATCCTGGGCTAAACTAGCGCACTATTTCCAAAGACAAGTCAACTAGTCTTAAACTTTCTTGTGTCCATATAGCTTGCTGTTCCATCATTCTCTGAGCCTTTCGTATATTGCGATTCCCATTAGTAATACTGACGGTGCAAGTTGTTATTAGATTTATCACATATCATTATTTATCATTTTCTCACTGATCGTTTATTAGTTTTAGCGGAGTGCAAGTTTCGCGTCGACCGAGCGCGGAGTGTAAAGTAAATGTTTACGAGGTGTCTGCTGATTCGAAGCGTCGATGATGCGACCGATTGATTGAAACATTAATTAGCAATACGGCGGAGGACGCGCGCGGCGAAAAATAATCGAGGCATTATTTACCCACGCCTCGTTTGGGCCGCATATCGGATCGCGACTTTGGGTCGGGATGCTGAAGGACCGACGAGAATCGCGGCAGTGGCGGCAGAGGCGGCGCGAAGCACAAGCGGCTCGACGAATATTTTAAATTTAGCCGCGCGTACACATGATCACGTTTTAGCTCCCTACTCCACGGTGAGCTCCTCTCTTTGTCGGATTGCGTTGCATAACAATCGCAAATTTTGAAATCGTGTAACATGACACTGATAAAAATTATGGTAGTTTTATGTTTGGAAGTAAATTATATTTCTTTTGCGAAGCAATGTATGGAATTCGCTTAACAGCTTTTCCTATGATGAATATATGGCCGCCGTATTTCCTGTAACTTGTAAATTAAAATTTTTTGACGTCTTTTGTGTGTTGTAAATTTGCCGAAACCTAATAAAACAGCGTCAATAGCATTTTGCCGTTTTATTATTTATATTGTTCGCATGTAGGTTGAAAACTAAATAAATAAAATGAATTACATTGTTTCGTTTATATTTCCCCTTTTGTCATTTTCAGGTGGAAAGCTAGCGAGAGCCAGTCCTCTAATTCGCGGTTTGCCGCTCATCGTCGCTCATTGAATGTTTTAACACAAATTGCAAATGAACTTTGAATGCGATTTTCCAGGAAAATATTAACGATTGAGAAAAAGGCTTGGTTACCCTTGACCCTGCGTTAAATTCTATAATTTAATTGGAATCTTAAAATTTGCTATTTTTGGCATAAATGCCCTTAACGATTTTTTGTTTCTGTGATTTGTGATACTCGAATTTTATTTTATATGTTAAAAACTTGTTAAGGCTTCATGTTTTAAAGTTATAGATCAGGATTCTTGTATGTTAGGTCAGACTTATGATTCGATAAGGAAATGCTGTAATTAGTTTCTCCATATATATAATCGTTTTCGAACAAATGAGGATTATTGTACCAATTGAACACAAAATTAAAATTATCTCGTAAATGAAGAGCAATATAGAAAAACTCATTCGTGCATTTAATTCCTTTTTAAATTCTGGTTCGAGTAAATAATGTACTTTTGAAACAATTGTTAAATGTCCGAAAAAATCGGTAAGCATTTGCATTTTTGCCAAAAATCGCAAATTTTAAAAATCAAATTAAGAGCCTAATCGACGCAGAATTTAATGCAGATTCTAAGGACTAACTAACCAGTTAATTTTTTACGGTATTTAACAAATTTAACATTGCGCCCGGGCAGGATCGGTATTAGGAGAAGAGAAG
>JARRAA010012940.1:0-11561 GCA_030557295.1 Ecitodaemon sp. MM-2014 | reverse complement strand
TGCAAATGCATTTGTGTTCATTGCCCAAGTATGTATAATTAATTAACAAAAATTGTTATACTTTTGCTACTTTATTGAACACAATGTTTCAGAAGTATTTCAATAAACATTAAAACAAATCAGTAACTTGTTCAATAATTTAATAATTATAATTAGGTATATATAATTAAGTATATGCATAACATAAGTATGATAGTTACTATAATAGTTACAGTCTAACAATGGGAAAACGAGGTGTAGACTATTCCGATTTGGATTAATTTTTAGTAGCAAAAGTATGGAACATTCAAAAAATTCAGGGGGCTTACATGAATGGTTACAAATGTATAAAAACACATTTCATCCTAATCAGAATAGTCTACACCTCGTTTTGCCTTTTTAAGAGATGAACTATGTAGGATTCGGACCAACCCGTGTCTGGCTGATAATTTTTTTATATACCAATTATTATGCCAGGAGTCTGCCTCAAATGAGTTTCCGGTCAAAATTCTTTAATAACACATCTTAATTAATTATTTAAAACTCCCAATAGCACCAGCTTTGAACAGATATGTAGATAGGTGCTATTGAGACTGGAGTTCTTTTTTGGCGGATATTTAATATTTTTTTATTACAAATGCAATGGCATAGGATTGCCATAATAAAACCTGGGCTAAATGAGGGTTAAAAAATAAAAATTAATTAAGATTTGTAATCTCAGGATTTTGATCGGAAACTCATTTCCGAACCTCTGGCATAATAATTGGTATATAAAAAAACTATCAGCCACGCACGAGTGGGTCCAAATCCTAGATAGTTCGTTTCTTAGACTATTATGAATGGTTATTAATAAATTTAACGCGGCTGCATGTTTATCAAAGGGGATGTATTTGGTGGGTGAGGAGGAGCCTTGCACGCTCGCAAATGCAAGCACGCAAGTCCCACACTCCGGCATTAAGCGTTTTTGCCCCAAGGAAAAAAAATCTAAGAAATAGGCCTTTCGTTGAGAGCCAGATAAGAATCTGATATTTAACTAAACACTGGTCTCGCCACGATTTGCATAACATTAGAACAAGTGTATTATACCATTGAAAGCTTATTTTCTCCTCAAGTGCCCATTCGTCTTCATTTGTTAAGACGTTTGAATTTTTTCCGTTTTCAGACCTTAGCAATGGATTGTCCTGTGGATAAAAGCAGCATTTTCGATACCCCCTTCTCTTCATAATTTCGACACCCCATTTGCCTTCAATTCGGCACTAAATAGTGGTGGAAGCACTGGTCGAAGATGGTTTGCCAAATTCTAAAAAATGGAAATTTTGGTCGTCCTTCGAATTTGTGGAATATAGTCTCCAGGCACCAAGGCACTGAAAATCGTCATCAAACACAAAGGCAACGGGGTTTTCGCCAAAATTCCAAATTCCTAATTCCAAATTATGATTTCAGAAAAGCAACAACATTCTTAAAGGAAAAAAAATACAGGAATTTTGCTTATATAGTATGAAAAATAATTACATTGGGGCGGGCAGTGGAATTGTCTGGTTGGTATGCCAACAGGCATTGGTAGTTTAAGCGCAGGTATTTAAAATTTATTAAGTTTCTAGAAAGTTGGTATCATAGTATTTGGTATTTGTTTAATATTCGGGTAAGCTCTTCACCGGGCATAATTCACAATGAAACATTTATAGAAATTAGGCGGGACGAAATTCGCGGGGCCGGACTTTTATATTTCATTTCTCAAATAAATATTAATTCTTTTAAAATAAACCTGAAATACATCTATCAATAAATATGGATTTGTCAATTTATTACCAACTATATGTAAGGAATGAATCCGTATATATTGTATATATGTGCAATTATTCAATTTTATTAAATTGATATGTAGATCTAC
This sequence comes from Ecitodaemon sp. MM-2014, assembly GCA_030557295.1. NCBI lineage: Eukaryota > Metazoa > Arthropoda > Insecta > Coleoptera > Staphylinidae > Ecitodaemon > Ecitodaemon sp. MM-2014. The sequence goes on along the minus strand of JARRAA010012940.1, from coordinate 9,691 downwards.
AAATTTGAACCAAGTCACAGTACACATGCTTTGGTTTTAATTACAACGAGAATTCATAGTTTTATCTGTCTTTAGAATTGTGCGGATGTGGGGGAATACCAATCTAGCTAAATCGCTAGGCAAAACTACAAATGTTTCTAGATTATCATCGTTGCGTGTGTCAACAATAACAAAATATAACAAAACTGCTATTCACAGGCAAATCTATATTTTCGGTGTGGGTAGAATATCCCTCAATAATACAAGGGTGCGTGGGATGGTGGTAAGTGCACCCACCAAGTACAAGACAATATAACCCATCTGGGGAATCAAGTGAGGTGGAGTCCGGGCAATCTGGGTTTGCCTGTAAATATTAAATTGTATCCAGTTTATATTTCGAATGTTATTTCAACAAAAAGGAAAATACCATTTAAATGTTTCTTTTGTTGCCAATCCTAAATCATAATTGCCAAAGGTTATCTTTGCTACACAAAATGTTGCATTTTCTTATTAATCTTATTCCGAGTGTTGAATATTCACAAGAATTCGTGTATTGTCGGAAGGTAGCGTAGATAAATGAAATTCCTTTCGGGTGGTGCGTTGTATTGCGTGGAATTGCGTCTGCCTGGTTTAAAAAAAGATGTTCGCGTTCGCAAAGTTTTCGTCATTTGGGCATTCCGCGCATTGCTGAAATCCACTGCTGAGGAAAATATTCTCGGACGTGCGCATTCTCGAACGTTGTACGCTTTAACGCAATCGTTAAACGTCGCTGGAACGTTTCGAAGCACTGCCAAACATTTCGAAACAAGATATTCAAGACGGGGCAAGAATATGACCAAAGTCATTTAGAAGTTTAATATTTGCAATAAGAACGTCAAATCCGACCTATATCACTTAAGTGTAGAAATTAGTCCACCCCAGCGTTTCAAATTCACAAAATTTTTGTTTTCTTCCAATTGGCCTATACATTTTAGCATCCGACATAAAATCAACTCTTTCTGAATCTATTTAGAAATCCTCGAATTACATTAAAGAGTTACATATTAATTGCTCTTCGATATTTTCAACAATTTAATAAATAATTAGTCGAGCTGCGGTGAATAGTAGTCTGCGGTCTGTGTCTATCTATATATTGACAGAATTTTATGACATCTGCTTGCGATCTATAAGCGCCTCCAATTCCAAATCCGTCTTTTCTGTTCGAGTGTAATAAACTTTCTGCCATCTACCATCACAAAAATATCACCGTAAAACTGGTGATAACCATCATCACGTTAGTTAATTTTATTAAGGCTCAATCGTAAGGAGCACTTTCTTTCGACAACGCCCTTATTCTTCAAATTTGTTATTCCCAAGGTTATAAATACTGAATAAAATGGTTGAGTAGTAAGTAATAAGCTTTTAAACTAAACACCCGACTCGCCACGATTTGCATATAATTTGAACAAATACTAATCAAAAGTTGATTTTCTCCTCAACATCCCTGTTGTCTCCATTTGTTAACATTCATAATCTTCAACAGTGAAAAGAACCTCCAAAATTGTCTCAGCATCTTCTTGGAATCTAGGCCAGCCGATTTCTGGCAAAGGGGCTTCGACAACTAGTGGCAGGAGATCGTTACCAATACTGGAGAATACACAATTGATTAAATTGTTGTTATATTTGATGGGGAACAGTCGAATTTTGAATACTGAAAAAAAAAACGCTTATTACTTATTACTCTACCCAATGCGATCCATTTTCTTCTTGAAATTTTTCATATCTATTTAAAATGTGGACAATAATAAAATAATGTGCTCGATTGAATTTTCTCATCTCTGTTTAGGGTAAAAAAATTGAAAAATGTGGACGATAAAACACTCACTACTTATTACTCAACCCAATAAAACAACATTTTTGTATTTCGAAGAAAGTGAAAATTACTGGGTATTTTTATATGCAAATCTTAGGTAAGTTAGGTATATGATTTTTAATAAAATTAACAATAATGGGCACTAGAAATTAATTAAAAAGGGACTAACTCTTATGACACATTTTGGGTGCGCCTGTAGATGGAAACAAAGTCCGAAAGCTCAAAATGGGCGTGCACCCTTGTGCCGATGCTGCAGTAAGGGCTGGAGGCGGCTTGTGGTGCGCGGTACGCCCGCGCAAAGTTGGACGCGCGCGATTTGGGGCGCAACCGTAAACTTAGTTGGCGTACGACCCGCGACCGGTGCGCTTCCACGTTTGCGAGACGACTCTCGACGACTTTGCGCGCCGCCGAAAAGTTTCTGAAAAAGAGAAATAAAAAAATAAAACAAAGTAAAATAAAATAGAACCTCCCTCAGTCGTCGGAAAGTTGAACGACGCATTGTACTGCAACAGCGAATAATTTAAAGAAATAATCATAAAACGAAAGCCATTCAACAATATTAAATAATATTTGAAGAATCAAATAACAATTATTAAATGCCTAAAACGAATTGCTAGTTAAAAGAAAACTAGCGACACTAACCAACTTTGTGATTTTAAGAAGAAGAAGAAGAAGGCAAACGTTGAAAATGGGCAAAAGTGGATTTCTCCTCTCGTTGATGGTGTTAGGAGTTGCGATCGGTTCCAGCCTGGCGCTGCAGTGCCTCAAATGCGGGCAATATAACGACGGGGTGGGCTCAATCACACCCTGCATCAACTACACCCACATGCAACTCATCGATTGCCCTTCTAAAGATCACGCCTATTGCATTGTAAGTAAAATGCTTCAATTTCCTTTTATCGAAGTCCAAAGTGTAAAAAACAACTAGTAAAAAGGAAAACACTAAAACGAATAAGCTGGTTCTGAACATCAAAATACGTGAGCGGAGCGTTCGAGCATGATAGATTTTGTCCATGAATCAGAAAACTCCTTTTATATATCTGAGACTATCTCGAAATTCCATTTCAATAAATCTCAATGCGCATTCAACAAAATTTCCATTGGAAAGGCAAGGAAATGTGCCGAAACTATTCGAAACACATTTTAACTTAATTAAAAATTTTTTGAAAGTAAGATGTTTTCTTTTGATGCGTTTTGTGTTTTCCATTATAAATTCTCTGTGCAAATAAACTAAACCAACTTGGAAAGTCTGCGAGGAATGCAAATTCTCTGGTTTCGGCGAGCGGCGGCGACGAGACGATGAAGACGGTTGGACGTTTATTTGCGTATTGTTTACGTGGCCGTGTTCGACAGCTCGATATCTCAATACCGCGGGCTTTTCCGAGTGGGCTTTCCGTGCTCCTCAGCTTTTCGAGCTCATCGTGCATTTCCATCATGCTCACTTCTCCAGGTTATAGGATACCAAGTGGTTTTGGTCAAATAGTTTTTATGTTTTTTGAATAAATGCAAATGATCGCAAATTATAAACACTCGGTGTACACTTTCCAATTAAACTTTTCGAAAAACACCAAATAAAAAAAGAAGTAAATGAGACAACTGCTAGATGTATTCCATGTATGCAGTCCAGTTGAGAATCGGAACTATACGCACTTAGCTTATTTTACAAACATTTTGTGCCGACGTGTCGAAAATAGTAAATTTCAGTCGGTATTTGAATCGATTTAAATAGGTGCCCGAAAACGGAATGTGAAATGGACTCCCTATACAGTTGTATACCTGCATTGAGCGAATACATTAGGAACTCGAGTAACACGATCAACACATGTTTATTGTACCGAAGCGACGAAAATGAAATCAGAGACGGATACCACTCTTCGTCCTTTATCCCTCTACTCGTATCGCACGTCCGTGTTTATCTTTGCTCTCTTACCTTCCTTCCATCATTTCATTCAAAGGCTTGAAAGCGAAACATTTTTAGATACTCAACGAAAACATACAACATGTCGAAATTGTTGAAAATTTATTATTCATTATTTCCCCTGACAAATCATGATAGTAGTGTAGCTAGGCCGGTTCCAGTCGGTTCCCGTCATTCACGTTTAGCGTAGGCAACCCAGCATACTTTTTGCAATTTTCGAACTTTAGCGACATTTTAAACTTTGCTTCAGATTCGGTCGTCTAATAATTCTATATAGAATTAATGTAGTTAAATTGTTTCACATGTTGAACAATGTTTTTGATTGGTACGTTTATTTTGTCATAACTTGCAATATCAATCAATTACATTACCTTTGCTGGTAACCTCATGAACGTCACGAGCTAATAACGACTTTGATCTGATATTCACATCTCATGTCCAAATGCTCTTCACGAACTGTTGAGAGTATGAAATAGTTCCAATTTGTAAATTTTAAAATCTCCCAAGGAACGGATTAAAGATGTCAGCTGACAAAAGCCGATTCAAGACTGTCAACGCTGTCAACTTTCCAGTTCAAATCGAGGGAGTTACCAGATTCAAAAATGACAGCAAAGTCACATAATTCAAATTCTCCGCCTCAAAACGACAGAAAAGTCACCAGATTCAAGATTACGGCGCATAAATGTCACTAGATTCAAATTTCCCGCCTCAAAATGACAACAGTGTCACCAGATTCAAACTTCCCAAATGACACAATTTTAGGCCCCTATAAAATGACATGTAAAATTGCGCTGGAACCGGCCTAGCTATACTACTTATTGTTAGACTCACAATCAGACAGACGTTTAAATGTTTAAATGTCGTTATGTCAAATAATGTTACCTAAAATTATTTATATTGTAGGCGACCAAACTTACACTTAATAAACGTCGTCCATTTTAATAGCTGTCATTATTCTTCAGACGCTCGCGCACGCCGAATGATAAATACACATTTCTAAGGCTGATAAGCTTGGAGGCAAACGTATGGCCGACTTCACTTGAGCACCGACCCACGCGCTTTCCTTTTTCGCGTCTCAGGACTTCCGCGCTCTTTCGCGGAACTAAAACTCGAGGAGCGCGACTCTCACGGTAGCCGAGACCAGGCGTGAATAATTTATGCAATTACATCGGCCGCCCTCGACACCGGTGGGCGAGCCATGGCGCCGCCGACGCCGTCAAGTTTTCACCTTTCGATGTGCGCGATGCTCGGCGCGCCGCAAGGCGGAGGAAAATTAGAATGAAAATCGAAAACGTTTGCTTTCGCTTCATCTTTCATCCAACTTGCCATCCATCCCTCGTTCGGCTGTGTGCTTGCGAGACATACATGAGCTTCACTTAGATAGTTAAAGGTGGCTCGGTTTTGAAGCTCATATCTATCAGGCTTTCAATGAACATACAGTATGTTTCTCTGATTCTTAAGAAAAAGAACGGTTTAATTATTTAAACATTTCGGAACGAAAATTAGTTAAAACATATGCACATAAAGTGATCATTATTCTCTCAAAACGTTCACATTTAATAATATTTAACTGAAACTCTTACAACTGTTGAGTATTGTGCAAAATAAATTTGAAAATCTAATCAGTAATAACCTCAAACTTTAACAGATCCTATTTCCGGCGCGTTTAACTTGCAAATGCCTGCAAATATTTGCAAATGTGCGCAAACGCCAATATTCGATGAATATTAATCCGTCGAAAGTGACCAGAGCTCCTGAAAAGTCAAATCCGCAAAAATGCAAAAATTGCGCCGCGTCACGCGAACGGTAAAAACGCGCGAAATCCTGAGCGATGGGTTGGCGGGGCGTAACGACAACGGACCCGATGACATCGACAGACCGGCGAAACGACCGTCGACGGTGACGCGCGGAACGATGAAATTATGGAAATTTGCGCAAATTTCATTGAAAAATCGGTTGCGTAAGCGCGCCCATCACGTGCAACCCTTTCGAAACTAATCCGAGGCATATTTTCACGGTCTTCGTGAATATGTAGGATTAAATCGTGAAAAACGTTTCAAAACGTTCATTCTCAAAACTTCTCAATTTCATTTTAAATAAATCTATTCTCTATCGAGTAGACAATCTACAATGCATCAAATTGAACATCTGGTTGCATATATAGGCACTACTCAGTGTGACTTGTTCGCGAAGTTACATAAACACTAAAAGACTACCTATGAACATTTCCTTTTGATCTGCATATCATACATATTTTCCTGTGCCGCCTCCCACAAATACCCTCACCCCTTTCAACATTTCTTCTCTACTCTTTCCGTTTTTATTCGTGTTTTACTCTTTGCACTTTGCGCGCATCTATTTTTTACGGCCCAGGCGCCGTTCAACTCGTTTTCCATTCTCAACTTTTTCCATATCTCTCCTCAACTTTTTTTTCGCCGCAGGTACAGAATATTAGTAAGTTCGCGTGCTATCCTCGTATGCTATAATATCACTCCCATCCGGCAACATTCCGGCTCTTCTAACGTGTTACACGTTGTATAAGTCATTTCATTTTTTATAAAAAACTCCCTCCAGCACTTTGTTTCTTTTACTTTTTAATACATATACCTACCCACTTTTAAGAGGTATCGTCTAAATACGTTGCAAACAAAGTGTATTTTTTTGTGGTTTGATGATTATTCTATATTTAGTTAAAAAGTGTCTGCACAAAAGTACAAAATATTTTTTTTCTGATGACGAAACGATGAAACGCCACCGAAGCGGCACCCGCAGGCCGTATTTATCACAGTTCAGTGCGGAATTCGCATCCGCTCGTGAAGTTAATGCCAGTTAGGACGAATTACGAGTTTGGAGCAAATGACGGAAACAGATGTTCATAAATTTAACAACTGACTATCGCAACTATAGTGCAAAATATAATTTTTTCGCCAAAAATGAACGTCAAAAGATAACGGAAAACTACATATCGATTGTACCTAGAAAATTAACGTCACTTTTACATTTTCTATTTATTTGTACGTTATGAATCATAATTAATTACACGTTGATTTACAGAAATACATCAGCGAAGGATCAACAGTTCGTGATTGCGTTGCAGACTGCACCGAGAAAGGTAAATGCACATTCTGTCTCAATTGAACATAAAAATTTGAAACTTCAAAACACAACGACTACTTTATATGCACCAGGCAATTTTGGCGGTGTACAAAACTATTTTCCAGTGTATTTTCAACTATGTGTTTTTTTTTGGGCTGAAAGCAGCCAAATATTACCTGATTTCACCACTTCCGAATTCATAGCACAAATTTCCATCCAGGGAAAACGCATAGACCCGGAACGTAATGACGCACTGTAATGAAATAAAATGGGCGGGGCACGTGTGTCGCCGCCGGCGGGTTTTGGCACGCGCGGCGAAAAACAATCGTAACTCATCCCAGAATTCAATAACAATCGGAGGCATTGTGCGCGTTACTCGCGTTGTGCAAGCGAATGCGCGACGCAACGCCCTCTCGTGCCAACTAGCGACTGTTAGTGGTGTATGGTGTAATTTGGGTAATTAGTCACAGCGATGCCGGGATGTGAGTTTTGTGTGAGCGTTCGAAGCAATCAATTTTATGAACGTAATAAATTATGCACGAAAAAATAGTTAAAAGGAACATTTGAGGATGAAATATGAAAGAAGTGTAAAAAAACGTCAAAAGATGGCGCTGATTCCCTAAAGCAGTGAGATTGCCAAGGCTGTAGCTAGAGCATTTAATATAACTATATAGCGTTCTTAATTACGATTTAATTAAAGTCGTTACGTCCCCTTACGTCGCAATAAAACAACTGTAACAGGCGAACCGCCGCGCCGCTAAAGACTGAAGCAGAAGTACTAAACTAAAGTAACTCGGCGCTACCTAACAGTGAAAGTGGTGGGAGAGAAGCCATTAGAGTAAATAGCGAAGATGCAGGCAACCCAATTCGCGAGAGCAGGCTACACTCCATGCACAGGCCAGTGACGAAAAAGAGTAAAGAAACATGAAGCAGACTATGAAAAAGCAAGCTAGGAAAAAAATACGAAAACAAGAAGCTCGACGTCGAGTCGCTAATGTGGCTTTAGTGAATGATAGTTAACGTTTTTATGCGTTTAATCTCAATTTACTTGGTCCGTGCTCTTTCCTACTCTTGTTAATTTAATTGTTTTCATTGTACATTACTCGCGTGTGTTTTTTTCTTTGAACTTTAAATTTATTCTTATTTTTAAATGCGGTTTTGTGAAGTGCTTTTAAATTGTGCGCATTAACCTAAGATTTAAACCAGTGATTAAAAAAAGGTTGAATTTCTTGTTGCGGCACACTTTTCACGATTTCAATATTTGGCAGCATACCAAGAAAATGATTAGTTTATAAAATATATATATCTAAAATTTGGCGGCACACAAAAGTGCCGACGAATAGGGTTCTTACAAATCAATAATTATTCACTTTGGAATATTTAAATATAATATTTGTCGAAAAATATGCGACGACACTCTGTATATTTCATAATGCACTAATGTGCAAATTTACAACTGTAATACTAAACCCATCTTCGTCATATTCCTCAATCCGTTTTTCATTTCATTTTCGTCTTTTTTCTTCTTCTTGTTTTATTTCTTGTTTATTCTCTCCAGTCATCCTGCCATTGTACCTCTCTTTGTTCTCTCTTGCAACCAGATACATATTTTATTTGTTTGCATTTTCTTTTACGCGGTTACTTCGTTTTATTCGTTCATTTTCGGTTTTATTTTGCGTGCAATACACGCGTGCGCGCAAAAGAAAATGCAGAAAGCGGATGCGGATGGAAGCGCGCCAGCGCGGAAAATCGGCAGTTGTTCCACGTTTTTTGCCGCGCACAAGTTTTTTCCAAATGTGCGCATGCTGCACTATCTCCCGTCGGTAAGAAAAACTGAAGCTATTCATCATTACGAAGCAGTACAGGGAAAAGTTTCAAGTTATCACGGACGTAAGATAAATTACTCTATCGGCATTTTACTTAAATTAATGTTGAAGACGTTTCTTGCCCTAAGTTGGAATAGGTTTAGTGAAACTTTAGATCGGCTCGTTTGTGGTCCGTACGGTGCTAGCATATTGATAATATTAGACTACACAATATTTTTTTATATATGATCTAGTGCTGAAAACACAATTTAGAAACTACAGTGGTACCTCGACATACGAGTTTAATTTGTTCCGTAACCGTATGTCAAATTTTGCAATTTTATCCATTGAAATGCCATTAATCCGTTCCAGCTCCCAAAACACCACCACAGTTCTTTTGTTAAGTGTTTTTGAATAAGAAAAATGTATGTACAAGAAGAAACATCCTTGAAGCTGCTTCTCTGTCACCCACACCATCAGTAATTAGTACGGACCTTAGAAATTATTGTAACGCTCTTAGCTGGCTTTATACCCTTTATCAACTTCTTCTGATTAACCCATTCTTTACCATTATGCTCGTTTGAGGACGGGAAAACCAGAATTTTTCGAAATTTAAGTTTTAGAGGCATTCCTAATTCAAATTTTGAATTTTCTTCGCAGAATTCGACTCCATAACTATTCCCTTATCCATACATAACTTCTTTTATAAAAAGCTTTAAATATTAAGAATTATTAACAATAATTGGTAGAAAAACCATGATTTTTGAGAAATTAATTTGGGAAGAAATGGATTACCACTGTCCTCATTTGAGGACGGGAAGACCAGAATTTTTCGAATTTTAACTTACGTTTTTGAAGCATTTATGAGTGGAAATTTTGAATTTTATGAGTGGAAATCGAATCCACAACTATTCCTTTATATACATGTTAGCGGCAACGCTGATGATGGCGCACGATGATGCTCGTTTCTGTGTCGAACACGCACAGAACCACCCTGCCACCCCCGAGCAACACTAATAGCAATAATACTAGCTACGACTG
>JARRAA010012935.1:0-13504 GCA_030557295.1 Ecitodaemon sp. MM-2014 | reverse complement strand
TCGAAAAACGTAGAACGCAACAACAACACATCAACCGCACAGTCGCTTCCCATGAATAATTAACCCGGATGATTGATATCCCCTCGCAAAACACGACAAACGCAATTTCTCGGCGTTGCTTTGCCTCTTCGAACGCGTTAACGGCGAGTTTACGTCAAAGGGGCGTTATGGCAAATAAGAAAAGATCATATTCGAGGTTAGGATGTTATTTTCCACGTTCGAGGCTTTCGAAGTAGGGGAAACTACTCGACAATAACGCGGAAACCCAAAATATCAAACAGCCAGACATTCGCTTCAATTAGAGAACGACATTCGAACAAGCAGCTAACTCCGAAGCATCCCTCTCGAAACTTCCGATTTCTATGAGAGCCGCGTTCGAAACTTCTTCCCCTCGACGCGCGTTGCGACGCGTCCGCGGCTTCGAAGGCACGCTAATTAATTAGCTAATAAATATTTATTCGCCCGCGTCGGCGCATCGATCGGGCGCGCGCGTGCGATACGGGATAATGCGGGCCATCGTTTATCATCGTCGGGCGGGGGCGGCGCGCCCGCGCCGGCGGACCAACTAAAAGTCGATTAATTCGCATAATTGACTCCGGCACCGTCATTAATTAGTCGCCGCGCGTAATTCATTCGATTACGCGCGCGCACACAACGGAATCTAGTCGTTACCATTCTCTCCTCTCCTCTCTGCCGATCGGCGTCTCGGATTCGAAATGCGCACTATTTTTTGCAACTGGTGCGTGAAGGGCTTGTTTTCGATACACGAGCGAAGCTCACAGACGCATAATGACCTGGTAGCAGTGAAAAAAAGCTTCACGCACCGCTCGCGGTGAAAAAAAGCTTCACGCACCGCTCGCGATGAAAAAAACGCTTCACGCACTGCTCGCGGTGAAAAAAAGCTTTTTTGAAACACAACGGGTTTTAGAATCGCGCAATATTATTACACAACAATTTCATTTAACCCTCCTCCATTCGAAAGAGCAACAAAATTCAAGTTCCCACCAGATTCTCGTGTTGCTAGGTTGTTCGAAGGCGAACGACGAAACGTCGAAGAGCTTTCGGCGCTTCTGGCTCGTTAACGCGCAGCGATAAGGCGCCGGCTGGACGCGCAAAACAAACCCGATGAAATCGACGATTATTCGCCGGGCGGCGGTCGCGGCCGATCCGTCCCCGCAGGAGGACGACGGCCGCCGACGAGCGCGCCTCGAAATCGACGCGGCGCGCGCGCGCCCGTGCGTGATTAAATCTCGTTATGCGCGAACAATTTCATTGCACTTAATCCGGAGCCGCCATAATCGAGTCTTCCGCCCCTGCGCCCGCCGCCGGCGATGCAATCTTGCCCGCGGGATTCAATTGCACACGTAATAACTGTATTGTCGTGGAGAGCGCGCGCGCCGCCGCCGCCGATTCTAATGGGATTGCCGTTGCCAGAATTGTGGCATTATCCGGAGAGTCTCGAGTGACGGATTAACTTCGAGGTTAAGTCGTCGTATCGAGTTGTTTTCGGCATCGGATTTGTTTATTCGCGCGCAGGAAGACGACATATTTTTAGGTTAGAAACACCTCCAGGTGGCGCTGCAACCTATCCTTACTTAATTTTATGCAGATCGCTCGGGGGAAGCGAGCTCGCCGCAAATGACAAGCTCGCAACCCCTTCGCAATTTAAACCTCCGATCGGATCTGTCTCGCCCGGGGGTGGCGACGCGGAAAACGCGAGAGCGCGAGATCGCCGCCCAATTGTGCGTCAATCAAAGATGAAAAGCGTCGCGCGTCGAACGGCGTTTTCGACATGAATGCGTTTCCGCGCGCGCCGCACAATGAGCGCGCGACGATTCTCGACGCGTCGAATTAAAGCCGCCGCCGCCGCCGAGGTCGCGCGCGCACACGCCCGCCGCGATCGGCGTACGTCCGAGGGCGCGGAGGCGCCGGCCCGCCGCCGCTTGACGTCACGCGCGCGCGCGCGCCTCGCCATCGTCCTGGCAACCGTCGGCGGGCTTCGTAATCTCCGGCGGCGGCGGCGGCGGCGTGTCCGTCTCGTCGCGAGTCGACTTTTCTTCGAGCCGGACGATGCGATCGCGGCGACGATTCGCGATTATTCACGCGCGCGCGCGGCGGGGCCGGGGGCGGCGAACAACGGGTCATCAGCACTTCCGCTAATGCGCCGCGGAGAGAGCGTATCATCGCGCGCCGCCCGTTCCGGTTTTATTTGCGCAGCGACGCGAGAGTGTTTTCCGGCGTCGCGCCGCTCTCCTTCGGCGCCCTCGACCTGACCTTCTTGGAATTATCGCGAGGAAATCGTTTCGGGGCGCGCGGGTTAACGCTCCCGCGGCGGGGAGGCGGACGTTTCGGTTTCCGAGCGGCGTGACGACGAGAAAATTCGATTTTCTTTGCTAAACGGTCATTCGGACACCTCGGTCTATCTCTCAACAGATGGCGCTGCTTAAACTGCAATTCTTCTTCCAGAACACCTAAAAACCATCTTGTTTTGCTTTTCCTTTCAACTCACATCATTTTTCGACGAAACGTTTTATTTTCCCCGCAAAAAAACTACTTTGACACCTCGCTAATAGATGGCGCTTCAATCACACTACAGATGCAGGGTGAAGGTTAATGATCCTGAAGGAAAAGCGCGTTTTAGAGTCGGACGATTCGATTTTGACCGGAGAAACGACAACGAAATTATATTTTTACCTCCAAAACTGCCATTTGGATAACTTCGTCTACCTCCCAACAGATGGCGCTGCATGCAAACTTGTAATTCACAACTTGGACGCCCAGATGTCGCTCGCACTGCACCGCACCTTCTTTGCGGTTTTCGCGCGCGTCGCGAAGTTAGCTAAACTTCGGGTCGCGTTCCGGTCAGCCCCCAGAGAACGTCTGGCGCTCCCGCTGCCCTCCTGCCCCCCGGCGAGCCTTGCGCAAACCGTCGCCGCCGCCGCCGGATTAAAGCGAATGCTAATATTGAGCGCCGAAGTCGATTTCCGAAACGCGGCGCCCTTTGGCGAGCCGCCGGCGTCTTTCGGACCGCCGCCGCCGACAAGTTTAATTGGGCGGCGGTCGCGAAATCGAACCGAAACAAACAAATTAGACGTCGGCGCTTTGCCCGCGGCGATTTGCGTCGATTACGCGACGGAAAACACTTCGAGCTCGCTCGGCTTCAAATCCACACCCCGAAACATCGAGGACAGGAGAGATTCCTGCAGACAATAATAACCTCGTTCGAGGAGCAGAAATATTTGACGTCACAACAAATTCCTCGCCTCGAAGGGCCGGAGAGCGCAAAACAAAAAAACGACAAGACGCGCCCGACGACCCCGAAGCGGATCATTACGGAAGCCGCCCCGCGCGGGCCGCGACCCGACCGGCCCGCCATTAATATTAAACGAAAAAATCGATGCGCCGTTTATGGTCGCGTTGGGCGCGTTTTTCAACCCCGCGAAACTATGAAATTAAAAACGAATAACAAATCGGCGACGAAACCGCCCCCGGCATCGCGGCAAGCGCGAAAAAGGCAAAAAGCATAAAGGGCGTTTACGATAAGGTTTGCCTCGACGGCGGCGGCGGCGTCGGTTAAGCTTTATTAAACTTTATCGATACGTAAAAGCGTCGTAAAGGTGGCGCGCGCCGACAAACATTACGTCCGAGGGGCGGGGCATCGTTTTAGCTGCGCGTAAAATATTATTTCGCGTCGTAACACGGGGCAGGATCGTAATGCTCGACGATCTTCAATTAGCCGATCACAATTCGAGGCTCGTCAAAGAGAAACCGACGTTAATTATCAATAGAAACGTTTTTCAGCGATTCTTCTATCGCCATCTAGCGGCGAATCGACGAACCTTAAAAAAACACCGCAGTTTCCGAAGTAACACTCGCGCAAATTGCGCATTTTAATTAGCGGGCGAAACGAAAAGGGTCGAAGGCCGCCCTTGATGATTAATTAATGCGATTTCGATTCTTCGCCGCTCCGCATTTGAATGCATTTGAATGAAATCCGTTTCGACGCGAAAATCTAATCAAACGCGGCCACTTTGAGCTCGTTCGCGTGGACGACCCTCGCGATTTACTTCTTTCTTTCGACTCTGCGCTCGGATAGCGCCGAATTCGCAAGGGCTTTCTCGTTTTATTAGAAAGTCTCGGCGGCGGCGGCGGCGGAAATTTTAATATCGCTTAAAAGGCGACGAAATCGCAAAGGGGCGATCGCGCGCGCGCTTCGGTTCCGGACAAAAGCGACGCGCGAAGTAATAAAACCGAACGCGGCCGAACGTCGACGACCTAACCTCAATCGAGCGCGTTCGCGTTGCATAACCGCGCGCGAGCCGAATCCGAAGGCCGCGCCACGAGCCGGCCCGATTCGCCCGCCTCGATTAATTAATTAATTTACGGCCGCGTTTCGTAAGCGCAAAAACCGCGCGCCGGGCGCCGATCGGCGGCGAAACTAGTTCGCCGCTTATTAACATAAATTCCGAGCGGGCGCGCCGTCCAAAGTCGACGGACGCGCGGAGGCTAAACGCTAATTAAGCGGGAGACCTGTTAACAGGCGTCGCGCACGCGTCGGGAATCGAAGAAAGCGACGCGACGTTGCCGTCGTCGCTCGCGCTATCGGACGACGCCATCTAGCGGCGTGCGTAACCCGATTACGGCCGAAGCTTTGTTCGGGCGTCGACGCCGCGACGATTCGCCGCGACGGAAGCGGCGCCATCTAACGGCGATTTTGATCAATGAGCGGAATGACATCGCGAGTCTCGAAAATTCGCCGCGACGGAAGCGGCGCCATCTAACGGCGATTTCGACCGGCGCGCGCGACGAACGACTCCGCGAGCGCGGTCGCGCGGCGTCGTCGTCGCGACCGCGAGACGGCCTTTGCGGGCGCGCGGGCCGCTGCCGCCGCAGGAATGCGAAGAGGTCTCAAGGTGGTCTGGTAGATCAGTCGTTGCACTCGCGGACGCGCGTCTTCGGCGCGCGCTCTCACCTGCGAGGCGCTATCGATCTCGTGCGTGCGCGCTCCTCGGATGATTTCCTCGTCCGGTCGGGGATCTCTGCGAAGAGAAGAGAAACGGAATTAGGCGGGCATCAGTCGCGGCGGCGAGTCGGCGACGCGGGGGCGGCGCGAAAGAATCGAGCGCATTGTGCGCGCCGCCGCCGCCGAAAATTCCGCCGCGGTTCTCTCGTTCGTTCTCGGCGATTGTCCGATTCGATTTGCTTCGGAGAACGTGCGGGCCATCATTAGAGGACGAACGTCAAAATCTACTTTTCGTTTTTCGCGTTTTTCCCTCGTCGGGAAAGTTGAGCGCGACCCACGCGAGTCCGTTATCGATTGCGCCGCCTTTCGCGGCGGCGGCGGCAGGAATAATTACAAACAACCTGCTTAGGCTCGCCGAGGGAACGAAAAACGAATCGAAAGAAATCCAAAAAGGCACATCCGAAATTCCCGCCCGCCGGCGACGCGCGTAATCCCGTTCGGATTTGTTCGGTTCGGCGCGGCGCGAAAATTGGCCCGCTTCTCGCGCGAAGAAAGCGACGGCGCGTAATCCGTTCACGAAAGCAGATTACGACGGTCCGATAATACTTTATAATGGAAATTGACCGTCGACAGGCTTACGATGCCGAAAACCGCGGGCGAAAAACAAATTACCGCCGAGCGGGGAAAAATCCCCGCTCTTCGAGCCTTACGCACTTGTGTCAGAAAGCACTGTTTCGAAGTTGAGCGAGGCGAAAGCTCAACGAAACGCGAAACGTCCGTGTCTGTCGGAAGAATTTCCCGAGCGAGAGGCGCGACGAGCGCAAACAATCGGCCGCCCGCGTGTTTGAAAATAAATTGATCGGCGGCGGCGGCGGCGGCGGCGCGCGCTCGAAAAACAGCCGGCCGAACGAGCGCCAATAATAGGCGGCGCGCCGACATTATCGCGCATGCTAATCGCGCGCTCGCTATGCATTTTAATTAAGCTTAAGCGGGCGCGCGCGCGCGCGCGCGAATCGTGTCACGCGGCGGGCCCTTCGCGCATGCAAATCGCCCAATCCCTCGGCGTAATTATTTTGCGCCCACGCGCACGCATCAAAGGGAATCAGATTTTCGTTGCTTTTCTAGCGGGCTTTAATAATTTTCAATCCAGAAACGGGCGCATGAAATATCACCAGAAAAATCACCAAAAACAGTTTTAGATTTTTCAAAGAAAGTACCCAAAAATATCACTAAAAAAGTCACTAATAAATTTTGTGAATGACCCCATTTAGATTTTTCCGAAAAAGATTTTCTAGTGATCACTAAAAAATTCACCAGAAATATCACTAGAAAATTTTGTGAGTAACTTCGTTTAGATTTTCAAAAAAAAAGATTTTTCTGGTGATCACTAAAAAAGTCCCCAAAAATATTACTAGAAGAGTCACCAGAAAAATCACTAGTAAATTTTTCCATATAACTCCGTTTAGATTTTTCTAAGAAAGACTTTCTAGAGATCACCATAAAAGCCACCAAAAAAGATCAAATTACTGTTCATATTTTGCTAAAGAAAATCACTAGAAAAAGCCCTAAAAAATTGCTTACGCATCACAATGCATATCGGGCATATACTGAAAAGGCATCCCTCGTACATTAGTCGCTCCTTCTGCAACCCTTCTCATTGAATTCGATAGAAAGATGGAAAGCCCATCAGTTCGGTCCCGGCGCGCGCCTCTCGCTCTCCGGCGGCGGCGCTACCTTTCGGAGATCGGAAACGCATTGTGCTCGGAGATGCCGCCCCCCGCGCGCGCAATCGATAACTCGCTTATTTTCGTTTGTCGGCGCGCGTGGGTGGAGTGCGCGCGACGTGCCCACGTTGCTTGCGACAACTTCGCTCGTTTGCAAAATCGAAAATTCCCCGCGCGCAACTCGCTGCCCCCGTCGACGCTTGTTCGCGAGTTGTTTAAACAATCCGCGCGCGGTCGCGCTTAACCGAACTGCGATCGAAGTTGCCTGGGGGCGGCGCGCGGCGGCGTCTCCGGATAGATTTCCGGCGATGCGGAATTAATTGATGTCATTTCCAACGTTAACTAGATTTTCCCGGAGAAAGTCACCGGAAAAATAACTGAAAAATCGAACCAGAAAATTTCGCTGAGAAAAATCACTGCAAATCTCGTAAAAAAAAAAGTACCTAGAATTTACAGCGACATCTTGATGAATGTCGGCCATTGTGAAGGAGCGAAGATGGCGCGACGAGCGCGAAGATCTCCGACGCTCCGCGCTCGGCTCGGCTCGCGCCGCTCGCAATTATTATGTTGATTGATTACGCCATTACCATGAATTTAGATGAATTATGCGCATCATCTGCGAACGGGCATAATCACCGACGAGCATGATCTACGAGCGTCGCGGGATGACGCATCGGCGGAAACTTTCGCTTTTTGCCGTCGGCGTCGTGGGAAATCGCATTGTTAGGTTATGCGCGAGAGGTGGTGGCGCTCTCTGGCGGGGCGCGGGCGCCGCGACGAAAATAACCGCCGTCTATTGACTCTATTAACTTCTCGTTGCGATCCGCCGCGCTATTTTCGCGCGTAATTGATTTATGAAAGCTAATTGAGGAGAAAAACACACCGGCCGAAAACAAACAGAACGCCGCGAGAGGCAAAAACGAGGAGAATTGCGACGCAAAGGAACGCACGCAACGTTTCTCGATTATTGCAACTTTCGAAGCGCGCAACTTTTCTCCAGCGACGCGCGCGCACAACAACAACAAGCCATTAGCTGGAAATTATTCTCAGCTTTAATTTGGGATACAAACGTACGTTTTCCGATTAAATTTGCGCAAGAAATTGGTAAAAGTATGTTGATAGAGGAATTCGACCTGGTCTTTCAACTTTAAATGACGATAACTTTTCCTCTGTTAGTTCCACACATTATATCATTTAGTTATTAGTTAGAGAATGTATGTAGCTTTAATTTGACACCAAAACGAACGTTTTCTGATGAAAATTACGCGAGGAATCGGCAAAAATGTGCTAGGTTTACTTCTGAGTGTTTTGCTGATAGTGGACGTCAAACATTTCAAATTTAAATGACAATAACTTTTCTTCTGTTAGCTCCACACATCATATCATTTAGTTATTAGTTAGAGAATGTATCTAGCTTTAATTTGACACCAAAACGAACGTTTTCTGATGAAAATTACGCGAGGAATCAGCAAAAATGTGCTAGGCTTACTTCTGAGTGTTTTGCTGATAATGGACGTCAAACATTTCAAATTTAAATGACAATAACTTTTCTTCTGTTTGCTCCACACATTATAACTTGTAGTTATTAGTTAGAAAAAATATCTAGCTTTAATTTGACATCAAAACAAATGTTTTCCGATCAAAACTACGCGAGAAATCGTTAAAAATGTGTCAGGTTTACTTCTTGGTGTTTCGTTGATAGTGAACGTTGAATATTTCAATTTCAAATGGCAATAACTTTTCTTCCGTTAGCTCCACACATTATATCTTGTAGTTATTAGTTGGAAAAAGTATCTTGCTTTAATTTGACACCAAAACGAACATTTTCCGATCAAAACTACGCGAGAAATCGTTAAAAATGTGTCAGGTTTACTTCTTGGAGTTTTGTTGCTAGTGGACGTCGAATATTCCAATTTTAAATGCCAATAACTTTACTTCTATTAGCTCCGCACATTATATCAGCTGGTTATTAGTTAGAGAATGTATCTAGCTTTGATTTGATGCCAAAATAAACGTTTTCCGATGAAAATTACGCGAGAAATCGACGAAAACGTCGCTTCTTATTGTTAGTGTTTCGCTGATAATATTTCAACTTTAGATCCCTGTAACTTTTCTTCTTTGGGCTGTACCAATCGTATCAAGACGTCATTAGTTAGACAAGGTAAACAGCTTTAATTTGCCACCAAAATAAGCAAATTGCCGTGAAAACTGGCCGAGTAATCGTCGAAAACATCTCGAGTCGTTCGAAAGGTAGAGGGCGCACGAATTCGCCCCCCACTCCTCGCTCCCCAGTCTCCCGCGCGTCGCCATATTGCATTACAGTCGGATCGCGAGTGGAGCGCAACGAAACGCAATAAAACGTTAAAGCGACTGCGAAAAGCTTCTCGTCACACTCCAGAGGATACGACGCGCTCCCGCCTGATTTCCTATGCGGGCGACGCGAAGAAACGGAAAAGAAGCGGACGCCATACTCGGAGTATCGCGCGCTCCCTAGCGGATACTCCGCGAGTTAGCTTCGCCATCGCATTGCTTATTCGTCTCATGTCCCTCGCAAAACGCCGAAACAGCCGACGCGTTGTCGACACGAAACAGGACGAAACGTGAAAATCCGCGCCGTCTGGCGGCGATCCTTCGAATCGACTGTTCCGGCGTTAGCGCGTGACGCGGCGCGCGGAAAATTCCGCGGTCGTTAGTCGCGAGTTAGCGCGTCCGAATCGATCGATTAGCATCATTATCGGCGGGCGTTCGGCGCGACGGCCGCTCGCAAGACGCCGCCGGCGTCGGCAATGAATGAAAGCGTCTATTAATAAAGGCGTACCGCGATAAAAAGCGCGTCGTCTTCGCGAACGCGCCGCTCGCCGCCAACGAAAATACGATCGCGCGAATTCGCGTCCTCCCCGCGACGCGATATGAAAACGAACTTATTCCGGGCGAAGCTTCAAAAGCGCCCGCGGCGATTGATGTTTATTTCGGAATTTAATCCAAACAAACACGCCCCGCCCGCTTTGATCTGTCAGAGGACGGCGAAGCGCGCGCCGAACGACAATGGGCGCTTGCCGAACGTGCGCGAAACGTTTTGGGGATTCGGTCGATGCGAGCAGAAGTTGGTTGAAAAGAAATCGTCGGGTATCAAGTTAACGCCGGCATTAGGACGATTGTAGGGTGGGGAGCGCAGAGTGGGGGTAAAACTCGGGCGCCCTCTAGTTAGTTCTTAGAAGGCAATCGAATACATTTGTAACGATATCTCGGGTGATTTTCATCGGAAAACGTTCGTTTGGATGTCAAATTAAAGCTAGATACATTTTATAATTAATAACTAAATGATATAATGTGTGGAGCTAACAGAAGAAAAGTTATTGGCATTTGAAGTTGAAATATTCAACGTTCACTATCAACGAAACACCAAGAAGTAAACCTGACACATTTTTAACGATTTATCGGGTAATTTTCATCGGAAAACGTTCATTTTGGTGTCAAACTAAAGCTAGATACTTTCTCTAACTAATAACTAAATGATATAATGTGTGGAACTAACAGAAGAAAAGTTATTGTCATTTAAAGTTGAAATTATCGACGTCCAGTATCAGCAAAACATTCAGAAGTAAACCTAGCATATTTTTGCCGATTCCTCGCGTAATTTTCATCGGAAAACGTTCATTTTGGTTCCAAATTAAAGCTAGATACTTTTTCTAACTAACAACTAAATGATATAATGTGTGGAACTAACAGAAGAAAAGTTATTGGCATTTAAAGTTGAAATATTCGGCGTCCTCAATTAACGAAACACAAAAAATAAACCTGACACATTTTTACGGATTCCACGCGTAATTTTCATAGGAAAACGTTAGTTTTGATGTCAAGTTATAGCTAAATACATTTTGTAACTAACAACGATTTGATAAAATACGTGGAACTAACGCAACGAAAGTTATAGGCAGCTAAAAGCCAAATACTCGGATGCCCTCTATTGACGAAACACCGACCTGCATACCAAACACATTTTCACGGATTCCTCGCGCGATTTCCACCGGAAAATGTTCATTTTACCGTCGAATAGAAGCCAACGACATTCTCCAACTAACAAGGAGTTGATAATGCGCGCGCCAACCCCTCCGGCCCTAATTAACAATCACTTGAGCCGCCGCGCGACTAACGAGAGATAAAGGAACAATCGCGCATAATCACGCCGTCCCCGAGCTAACGACGCCTCCGACATTGAGCCGCGGCGTTCGCCCCAGACGCGCCCACAACGAAACGTCGACGCTAGATGGCTCCGCCGACGCAACGGCGCCGAGTTGAGGTTAAGCTCGTTCCGCCGCCGCGCCGAAGTATCGATTCGCGCGCGCGCGCGCGTTCTCGATAAACATCCGCGACTTTTGCGCCGCGCTTGTTGACGACGGCGATTAGCGGTGCGTTAACGTTATCAACGCGCTAATCTCTTGCGCGCAATAAACTAATTGCCGAGGCAAACACGTCGAGAACGTCGACGCATCGATCGGATCTGCGCGCGCGCGCGACGAGATGGCGCTCGCGCGGATTTCCATAAAGTCGTTTAAAATGCGCAAAATGATTATTCAAGAGGCGCGCGCGCGACGCGTCGTGGCGATAAGGATGCGCCGCGGATGTTCGTGACGCTGGCGTCGGATCTTCAAGGTGTATCCTTTTACTTTGCACCGGAAAATTGCCCAAAGCGGCGGAAAGCCGAAGCAAAGTTTAAGCGGATTAAAGTTTCGACTTCTCACTACGACACCACGCACTGTATTGTGGTCGTGGTGGGGCAGGCTATGGTGGGGGGCGGATTCGGGCGCCCTCTACCGGAGAAAACTGTTCGGCGCGTAAACCAAACACGTCTCCGGCGATTTCTCCGTCGTTTCTCATCGCAGAAGGTTGATTTTGGCGTCGAATTAAAGCTGGAGACATTATCTAATTAATTATTAGTGCGCACGCCGCGTACGGTTTAAACAAAGGAAGTTACACGCAGTTAAAGTTGAAATTGATTTTTTTCATGCAAAAATTCTTTGTTAAACTTTGTGTTGTCAGTGGAAGGGAGTGTCGCAACGTTCAACGTGTCCGGCCGTCAAACTAGGACCTTCTAAAGTCGTCCGCCAAATCGAAGCGCAATTAAAACTCCGAAAGACCGCCGCCGCCGCCGCTTCCGCCGCGTTCTAGCGAACGTCCGTTTCGCGTGCGGCGCGCGTAATTCGCTCGCGACACGCGAAGCTCCTTCGTGCGCGGCCGACGAAAAGACGTCCGAAGCGCGCGCGGCGCCCTCTACCCGACACGCTCTCGTCGATCGCGCGCCCGAGCAAGGACGAGACGCGCTCGCTCGAATTTCAATAATCGAGTTGGTCAAAAGGCGCTCTTTCGTTCGCGGCGCACGCGTCAACGGCGGCGAGGCGGTTGCGAAACGGCGATATTTATGCGCGCGCGTTCGTTAAAACTTTCGACGCTAATTAGGCGGCCGGCGCGCGTTAATTAAGATGCGGCGACGCGTGGCGCCATCTCGTTTGACATCGGCGCGGTCGCTAACGTAGTTGTCGACCTCGCGCCAATAAAACGTCGCGTTTTTAGGTTATACGGACGACGCAAATATAGAAACCGATTATAATTTCCATGTTTGTGCATTTATCGATTTTTTCGTATGTCCAATCGCCCTCGAGTCACTCTCTTCTGTGCGCAAAGTTATTCCAGAATAAAAAAACGTTGATAGACGATAATAACGAAGTGTAACGTGGTGCCATCTAGCGGAGAGTTCATAATTAAGGTTAACATTGTTAGATTACTAGCGACATCATAAAATAACCTCAAAAATCGAATTTTGTGTCATTTTTCGATCCAAAATGTTGATAGATGGCAGCGGCGTATCGTAAAGACGCGCCATCTACCTGTCAGACCATATTCGAGGTTAGCTCAATGAAAAACGACCTAAAGACGCTCAAAACAAAATATACCGCGCACATCTTCAATGTTGACGATAACAGATGGCGCTACAGCATGACGTCATGACCCCCACCCCTTACGGATCGTATTCTAGGTTATCCACGCAAACATAACCTAACACGCCAAACAGAAAACAAAAGCAGACTGTTTGTTTTCGTTTTAGATGCGCAATTTGTTTTCGAAAACGACGACGACTTAATTAGGGACGAATTGGACAATCCGTCGTCGTTTACCCTCGTCCGCCCGACGGCGAACCTAACCCAATAGAACGATCATAACCTAAAAGCCGGCGCGCATTAAGCTGTTAAGCGGTCGTCGTCGGCGCGCAGATAACGAACGAAACGTCCGCGATTGAGATTGAATTTATCGCCGCGCGCGCATGTGGGTCACGCGTCGCGGCGCGCCGGCCGGAAACATAAATTAAGAAAGAACACGAGGCGCGCGCGACAACGAAGGCCCTCGGGCGCGCCAATTTTCGCCTCGATAAGCGGCGCGCGCCGAGCCGGCAACGCGGCGCGCGCGCGCGCGCATTAACTAATCGAGCGCCGCGCTTATCTGCCGTCGTTTATTTACGCGCCGACGTCGACGCTCGCGATTTGTTTACGCGCGCGCGCGGCGAGTCTTACCTAAAGCGCGTTAATTGCGCGCGCGCGCGCGCGTGTCGTGCGTGTCGAGCGTGCCGTCGCTCCTCTCGCTCGTGCTGCTACGGTCGCATTGGGTCGAGTCACTTTTCGGCGTTCGCACCTCTCGGCGGCGTACACTCGGCCCGGCCGGACGTTGCCGTGCGCATCGCGTTGCGTTCCGAAGCGCGCGCACCACGACGCGGATGGCAGGAGCGCGCGCGCGTGGCCGACCGGCTGCGAGCGGCGCGAGACGA
>JARRAA010012902.1:0-13240 GCA_030557295.1 Ecitodaemon sp. MM-2014 | reverse complement strand
TAGTTTTGTTGCATTTTCTTTGGGCCACATTGCAGTTAACGTCATGAGCCTTTTTGGATATTTGATGGCGACTAAACTGTCAGTCTTGCCTGACTTCATGGTGATAAGCACAATTGTGGGCAATTGTAAGATGCAAGGTCTAGATATATTCATCAAATCAAAGGCAATATTCCTTTGTAATTATTGGAAACTTTTCCAAGTAATTACTAAGGGTTATCAAACACTGCAAACTGACATTAATGTTCAGCAATTGGAATATTTGATTTAAAATTAATTACCTTATACCTTATATGCTATATATGTCCTTATAAGATTTATCCATTATAATATTCTTTTTAGGACGCCACGCGAAGTTGAAAAAATCACTTGTATAATGTTGCGGACTCGTCCTTTGTGGAGAAATATGTATTTGTCTATTAAATTATTCCTTTGCTCCTTATTACTCTTATTTTACTCCTTAAAATTATCCGGTCGATAAAGTTAAATACGACTTTTCGTCTTCCTCATTTATCTTCAAGATCAAAGGAACCCCTGTAGAAAAGGCGGACATTTTGCTAAATATTGTAAGTACTATAAAACATTTTCATTTCGTTATAAAGTCTTGGGTAAACAATTACATGTTACTGATTGACTATCCTCCTACTCGTTCTACTCGTCATATAAAGCGTTGTACTTTTTTATGTTTATATATAGATTTGAGATATGGTAGAAGGCTGCTATTTAATACTATAAAATGATTAAGAATTTTGTTATATAAAGAGAGAACATGTTAGGGGGTCAGACAGTCGGATAGCGCAGGTTGCGGTGTGATTCAGCTTATTGTTTTATACAAATCTTAAATATAATTACATTAAAAAGTTACATTTCTACCGCGTGTGATTTACAACACTCATATTTTTTTGTGATGAGTAATAAAATACGATGAAAACAATACTTTCAAATAAATTGTCATGGCTCTAGTTAGTTTAGTAGTTTATGCGCGATGAGCGCATTAAAACGGGTTACACTTCAGCATATGAATTCACAAATAATAAAGAGTACTGACATCAGTTCCTTACAGTATGTTTTATGTGCTTAAATATCATATAAATTAAGTTAAAACTGGTTTATTATGTTTAATAAAACTTAAAATAGTTTAACGTATTTTAAAACTGAGAGATGTTGTTTACATATGTTTGGTTCGGACGTGCCGAGAAAGACATTCAATGAGCTGTTCGGATTGGGTTTCCCCAAGGCAAAGTGCGACGGCGGACTACAGGTTTGCGATTGCCAAGTCAGTTTGGTGTTTACCAGTTTATCGTCGACGGACGGTGCGGTCAATCTTGTTTGAAACATTATCGTAGTACGCTCGAACGATGCTCAAAAGTAGTTGTTAAAGTTTACTAAAATATACGCCATAAGTTAAAGCATCGTTACTTCGTGCACATAAACATGCAGTACTATAAAAATAATTATCTTACTTCCATATATTTAATATTATGTGCATTTCTTGGGGTTATACATCTTCCATGTAAGTATGACAATATTTATAATAAAAATGTTAATACAGCAAGTGATAATATTATAAAAGTCATTCATAAGCTATAAAATTATGAGAATTGTAAAAATGCTGTGTACGTTTATTAGGTCAGGTAGTCACGCAAATGCGGCAAATGTTCCGAGAACTTAAATAAATGGTTAAATAAAATTAACGCCTGGAATTCATTTTTATAGATATTCAAGGTTGCGTGACGCCGCGTAATGAACCCGGCACTTGTATCGGAATCAAACAGTGCCAACCGCTGGTCGCGATTTTGCAAAGACGACCAGTGTCTGCCGCTGATGCAGATTACTTGAGACGAGCGCAATGCGGTTTTGCCGGAAACGAGCCAAAAGTTTGTTGTCCCACCAGCGGTAACTATAATAATCAACAAGAGGAAACTAGCAAGAGACCAGTCAACCAAGGTGCAGCACTCAGCCGTGCAAAAACATCCAACAGTAATTAATTTTAATTGATTGTTTTTCTTTTTAGACTTGTATACTGATCTCCTTCCATCTAATGATGTGTGTGGTGGTAACATCGCAAATCGCATTGTTGGAGGAGAGCAAACGGAATTGGATGAATTCCCATGGATGACGTTACTGGAATATCAAAAACGTAAGTGGGATCTCCCGATTAACAACAAATACTTAATTTGGTTTTTTATTTAGCAAATGGACGTGGTTTCTATTGCGGTGGAGTGCTAATCAGCAAACGATATGTCCTTACCGCTGCGCATTGTGTAAAAGGCAAAGACTTGCCCAGAAGTTGGAAACTGTGCGTAATTTCCGTTCTGTGGTTTACATTTAATTTGTGATATATTTGTGTTTTACATTAGCTCGAGCGTGCGTTTGGGCGAATATAATACAGACACACAACAAGATTGCGTCGGTGAGGGCGATTTGAAGGAGTGCGCCGATGATCCAATCGATATTGAAGTTGAAGAGAGAATTGCCCACGAGTTATACAATCCCCTTGATATAAATCAATACCATGACATTGCTCTTCTGAGGCTCAAAAGAGATGTTCCTAGATTTACAGGTATATCCTTGTCAAACAAAGTTATACAGATAAAATACTTCGTGTTTTTTAACAGATTTCATTGGACCAATCTGCACACCAAGAACTGCCGCTGAATTGAACAAAGACTACACAAATCTTAAGTTGTTTGTTGCCGGATGGGGAAAGACCGAAGTCAAATCGGAGAGTAACTTAAAATTAAAATTACAAGTATGCATTAATTTTACCACCCAAATAATATAATCTAAATACAAATTTTCCATAGATTCCAGTGAAAGGTAACAACATCTGTACGGACACTTATAAAGCTGCTCGGGTAAACTTAGGTCCTGGTCAGATGTGCGCTGGAGGAGAGAGGGGCAAGGACTCTTGTCGTGGGGACAGTGGCGGCCCATTGATGGCGCTCAATACTGATCGACAAGGAAATGCACATTGGATAGTTGTTGGTATTGTTTCTTTTGGTCCTTCACCCTGTGGCATGCAAGGATGGCCAGGCGTATACACACGCGTGAGTGAATACACCGATTGGATCGTTAAAAATATTAGAGCATAAATTAATAAGCATTTAGAACAAACATTCATATTTCTAAGACATTGCCAAGTAATTTAAATTTTATGCTATAAACAATAATTCATTATTTGCTTTATTGATAGAACATTTTATACTTTGTAAAATTGTACCAGTAAGCATTTTAAATAAATAGTCATTATTTTCATAACTGGAGGAACTCGAATTTCTTATAATTGCACAGATATTAAGTAATGATTGCTGGCATTTATCACATGACAACAGAATATTGTAAAGCAGAACTCAAATAAATGATAATATAAGTAAGTAATTACAGGAAAACCGCTCTGAACAGCTAATAGTCGTGGAATTCAATATATTCAGCGCTCGTTCAAACTTTGCGTTTATGAAGCCCTCGGGGATGTCCAAGTTGCATTCAAAAGTGGCTAATATTTGGATATGTTCCAAGCTTACAAAATCATAACAATCGAACGTTTTCAAAACTCGCCCAGGAAAATCTGATCAGAAACAATCTTTTCTAATTGCTTCGTGACAATTCCATTCCATAATAATGAACATGACTTGTTTTTAATTTGGCTAAACATAAGTACGTAGGTTCGAAGTCACCTGTAGCATGTATCAGAGATAAAGCAATTTGGTGGTACACATAATTTACTGATATCTTTGGAGGTAAAGAATCCAACGCTTCTTCCTATCCCGTAAATGCTTGCGTATTCTAATATTCTAATAATTAGAAATTTCTTGTTTATGTTATCTTAATATAGAGGGATAAGATACAGTAGTACTAGTGGTGAAATTGTGCTCTGAAGCAGGTTTGGCAACAGAGAAACTCCCCATTTAACGACCCCACGGAAAAATACGGGATATTGAAAGGGGGAGATTGTTAATTGTGGTTTCAATGGTTCAAATTTAAAATAAATTATCTGTTTCCTTTCATAATTTTCCTTCTGTCTATTTTTAGCTTCCCATTTTGAATTATTTTTTCTTACACCTTTGAAACTGCAAAAAAAAAAGAAATAATGATTCGAAACGAAATTATGTGAACTGTAGAAGAACTGTTGCTCTAAGAATCGAAGTTACGGTTCATTTTATAAGACGATTTCTGGAAAAAAACAAAAATGTGTTCACGTTGCGTGCCTTTTAAATGCACCGTGGAAAACTGAACGACTAGTACTGAAATCTACAGAACAACTTCAGGTGATACTCTCGACAGGTTCCAAGTGATTTTGAAGAGCCTGTCTTGAAAGAGAAGAATTGATCTGAATTAATTCTCCAGCTCATTGGTATCATGATAAGAACTTTGAAGTGTCTTTTAGAGTCTTTCAGATCTACGATTCACTACGTAAGGACATATTATGGGCGTTTAATTTTCTCTAAGTCAATACC
The DNA here is from genome assembly GCA_030557295.1 of Ecitodaemon sp. MM-2014. NCBI lineage: Eukaryota > Metazoa > Arthropoda > Insecta > Coleoptera > Staphylinidae > Ecitodaemon > Ecitodaemon sp. MM-2014. The sequence goes on along the minus strand of JARRAA010012902.1, from coordinate 8,786 downwards.
ATTCAATTTAATAAAATTTAGTTTATTAAATAACAATCTTAGTTAAATAATACAAGCAATTTTTTATAAATACTTCAAATTTACCAAATGACTTATTCCCCTAAACGTTTGCAACTGGCGATTCGCAAACGAATTAGAGAAATTGCAATGCATGTATTTTACAAATACTTGTGTTCGATTTCCTCTAAACGTTTTAAAAGTACCAATTATTTGAAGATTGCAAATATAAGATATTAGAACAATCTGACTTTCCTTTATACAATTTTAACAAAATCATGAACAATTCTGCTAGAACTAAAATATAAATCATAAATAAATTAAATTATTCCGAATTAATAATTAAAAACAAAAATCGACTTTGTTAAATATGGCAACTATAACAACAGATTACGTACACAAAACCAAATCTAAATAATAAAATGTAAGTGATCGTGTATCCGATTTTAGTGTAACTTCCTTCAACTCCTCGCAATACCTGTTTTCAGTTTGCGAGCGCCTCGCCGAACTGGCGATTTCAACGAGGCGTTGGCAAGCACAATGTCCAGGTAATTTTAAAAATAACCATTCTTTACACAATTATAAATAGAAAAATATGCGTAATAATAATCCTAAAGTGTCAGTCAGTTAGAATGGAATTGTTAGTGAACCAAATATGTTTGAATTATATCCATGGCTTTGTTGACGATGTTGTTGTCTTTTTTTGTTGTGCCGTCGGAGTATCTCCAGCTCCGGATGGTCGTCTTAGCAGACGTGAGGTGGCAGTAGCAGTTCCTGCAGGCACCGGAGTGTTGGAGCCTGACGGCGTTCTCGTCCTACACAATAACACAGCCGTTAGTGTTTACTCCAAACCTATTTATCTACGTCTGTTATTATTCAATTGATTACCTAGAGGCTGTTCGCAAAATTGGAGCGTTAAAAGTAGATACATTCCTTGTTTTGGTAGTGGTAGTCCTACAGTTAACATATCACAACATGCCAGTTAGTTGTTATTGTAAATATGAAACACATTAATAATGCATTCAATGCAGACTTCAATTCAATTACAGTCGTCTTTCGCTTTCAAACTTACCTATTCGGTATAGGTATTTTCGAATTCGAAGACTTCGTACTTTTGTTAGCAAGAAAAAGAAATGTTAGATCAGTAGAGTAACAGTCTAAGTTAAGGACCTACATTAGAAAATACAAACAATTGTTGACAGGCTTCTGAGTTTTACTCAGGACTTACGCAAACCATGCTCAATCATGCTAAATATTATTATTGGGACTACAAGATAATTCCACGCCATGCGAAACAACGTTAGTAATAAATCAATTTACCCAGATGATAAAGATATTGAACAAGAGCTAGATGTTGAAAGTGACTGTAAATCAGAGTCACCAGAATTTCCTTTATATATCGGAATGCGAGACCTGAGAATAATTACCACCACGTTATTACAACCGATGTTATGATACTTTAATCGCAAAAATGAATGATGATTAACGCGTTATTTGTTTCAGTGACCGTTTGACCATCGTTTCAAATTGATTAAAACTAATTTGTTACTTTATTTGAAATTATTGTTTTCTAATGTTGTTGATTACTTCAACTGTTATTTGATTTCAATTTTGGTAAAGTAACAAACCTCTAATAGACAATTTTAAAAATCATCGTCATCATAGCGCCAAGATTCAGATTTTCTTCTGTAAAAACGAAGAGAAAATAAGAAACAGAATCGATAGAATTTGTAAATCCCAGAAACCATTCCTAGATCCCCTACTAGAAAGTTAACTACTACTGTCAATTTTGTTTATTTACATAGTGTTTTAGTGCTATGTCAATTTAGTGCGATAATTTTGATTTGGTCATTTCTTAATTACCTTGGCGTTAATATTGTTGTTAAGGTTGGTATGCTGGATGCTCGTGGTATGCCGGATGATCTAGATAATCAATGTTATTTTTGAATTTAAATCTATTCGTTAAAGGAGTTAACTGACAATGAGTGCAGCGTCACTGTTATTTCAATTAAATGATGCTGTAGTATAGATGCATGTTGCAGTATGTAAGATATTAATTATTATGGTCTATCAATCCTTGCTTACCTTGTGGATGGACTGCCAGGCGAGGCCAAACCAGTTGGCGTCCTGGGACGGGACAACGATGACCCGTTTGTAACGTTTAATCTTCTAGCAGATGAAGCTGCTGTAGAGGCATTGCGTCCGGATGTAGGAGTCCTTCTTGGAATGCGCGACGGAGCATCATCTTTAAAATAAGTGTAAATCAGCATAACAACTATTTGATATTTGGGAAATGGCGTACCAGTGCTATCAAGCGACAAATTGGATCCGTGACGACTTGGTGGTTTGCTTCCTGGACGACTGCCTGTTCTAGATGTTGGTCTGGAGTTCGATCGTGAGTCTCCCGGAGTGAGAGTGGAGCGATACGAAGATTTCCTCGGTGTTCTAAATGATGGTCCTTCTGTATCGGACAGGGAATCCGGAGTACCAGCAGACAAGTTAGACTTCGACGACCTTGGGAAACTGCTACCGGACATTGGGACTGACTTTGCAGAACGTTCCCTCACCTAATTTAAAAACATTGGTAGTTAGTACCCAACACGTTATTGGCGTAACACAAAATGCAAGAAATAGTAAACTTACCAAACGAAAACTTACAAAATAACTTACGCATACGTTACCCTCAGTACATTGTGGGAAATTAAAATAAATACATACCAGCGGTACTTGGGAAAGATACAATAATCTGTGGTGATCTTTTTCTGGACCATACATGGCAACTGCACAATCAATCAATGAAAATAGTACCATGAAAATACTCAATTTCTATATGCAGTGTGTGTTATCTTGAGTATCTTTTGGTATTTTGCAAAAAATCGCTCATCCAAACAAAAGTCGAACAAAAGTTAGAACTGACAAAAACGTTAAAGTACAAGACAGTTGTAATCAACACGAAATCCTTTTTGCGTTCACGAATTTGGGTAGAACGGGAGTTGTGCAGTCACACAAACATGCATTCGCTAGCATACTAAAAGCCACCACCACTCTATTATATTTTAGATCAACCCACACAGAATAAAAACTCATAATAATAGCAGTTAGTCTTGTTTCAGTGTATATTACCCAGTGACAAGAATAGGGATTCATGTGCGCCGTGTGCACCGTGGGACTCGAGGTGGAACCGACATGCATCGGATATGCATTGCCCACCTCTCCTCGGGCCCTCAGCTGTTCGAAAATGGGCATCAACTCCGCCAAGTGCTCTTCAGCTGTATAGACACAATACAATCCCCAAATTTACGATTAACTCAAATACCATAGTTGTTATTTAACGTCATGTTGTAATTCCCGTTGTACTCTTGGTACATGTGGCTTTTGTGTTAGTGTTTTGTGTTAAATTAAAATAAGAATATCTTGTGAACACATTTGTAGTCAATTTGCGTAATAAGATTTACAAAGAAGAAACACAAAAACTCGAAGCCCTCTTTACTGATAGTGCCGAACAAAATTCGTGTTGGCGAAATTCAAACGGTTGAAACTCGTTGCTATTCCAATTGCATATTTGTCATTGGCAAATGATTTTTGTAACTCTATGACGATCTCTCATGCAGAATGTCGCTATCATAGGACTATTAAGCTTTTTTCACTTGGTGTAGCATAGGACGATAAGGACGAAACACATAGGTAATGACACAAATTGTAACACTTTTTGTGCAGATATAGTTACCAAGTTGTAAACGAATACTGTACCTGCCTTCTGAAGTAAAGCACCCTTGACCCTGGTCCAGAAATTACAACTAATTTCATGCATTTTACTTACAAACTCTGTACTGTGCCCAACTTAACATAGAAAGCCAAGATGCAGGGAGAGTATATCTAATCTAAATAGCAGCAACCGATTGGTGCAAGAGATATACCTTGGTGATAGGTCCTTGCGATGTACGCAAAGAGGTAGCGGACGAACCGGAGGCAGGTGAAGAAGCCGATGTCTTTGGCTTGAATGCAGTCATGGATTGCGAGACACCATCGGCCAGGATGAACTGTTCGCGGAGCTCAATGTTGGTGCGGCCCTTAGCTATATGTGCGTACGGGACGTGAGGACGAAACAAATTGTCCAGGAGGGATGAGCGAGGATAGTTGAGTCGAGAGATATAACAATATTCAAATTAGTATATCGAATATCCAATTAATGTTAGAGTGGGAATAAAAGAAGGAAAAAACATAAACAAAAATATATAAGCAAAACATTGAAATACCTTGATCCACACAAAACATTGCACAGTGGCAACGCCAGTGTATGCAACGTGAAGGATGTGTTTGATAATGAAAAAAGTCCAAGACTTATCAACTTCCAACGGAAATTTGTGGTGTTGATAAGTTGATAAGCCATATAAGAAATACACTACATACACAACTACAAAACCAAAACAAATCTTGTGTCAAAATGTATTGTGTCACATTAAAATAATTCATGCACCAAACCAAATTAGCGATCACAAACAAAACCAATTTTAGCGATAAACAAATTTATGGTTATAGATGCAATAAACCAATAAATAAATAATAATGGCGAACATCGAATAACACCCATGCAGTCTTACCAAGTGGGCACCAAGGCTCGTGCTGTTCGGGTTTTTCGGGGTGAGGTATGGGTAGCACCAACATTACTTTTTTTTATTTATAATTTGATAATTATAATCGTTCGGACGTAAAATATTAACGTAAATTATTAACGCATTAAAATATGTTAGGATCATGATGAGGATATTTTTAAATTAAAACAATAAAAAGAAACAAATTGATAATTAGTTATTATGACTACATTAAAGCGTGAAAAATTCATTATCGATTTTGAGCTACTTAATCAACCATGAATGCTGTTCTCATTAAACCATCGTTCAATTATTCTAAATATGCAGTGAAATGGATTAAAAGTGTTACAATTTTCAGGATAAGTTAATTCATTATTCATTTGTCCGACCTTCCGTAATGATATTATTTTGTTTGTCATCTTGTTATACACTTGTTTCTGTTACATATGTTATCATGACGATTTTTAATTGCACCTCGTTTTTGTTAAGTTAAATCGTTTTGTCTGGCTGTTAAATGATTTTTATTAATTTTGACCTTTTGTTTGTTTCTGTTGTGTGATTTGTGTATGTGTAGTGTATGTGAACTTTGATGTGTAGTGAATGAAAAGAACACTTACCTCGACAAGGATCGTTCTTCAGTAAAAATTCATCAAGCGCGATCCATCCACCACCAACGCGCACCATCACAGTGCTGCGAAGGATGCGCACCAACCGCAGCTTCTGGCTGTCTCCGAACTAACAACACAGAAATAACATAAAACATTTAAATAAACTATATATCCAATCTGACTTACCCTGTATTTCCCTTCTCCAACTTGGAAAACACGGAACTTCTGGCGACAAGTACACAACATGACAAGACGCTTGACTTCATCATGAATCTTTTGTGCGTCAGTATCTGGCTTCTTTTCTTCCCAGTCTGGTCTAAGCGCGGCAATGAATTCCTTCCAATCAATCAAGCCACGGTTGTTTCGGTCAAACATGTCAGCAACCTCCTTCATTTCAAACCGATTGGTATCAAATTCTGAAAGATAGTTTACGGGTCAATATGGACGAATTATATTTTTTTAGTGATAAACGTACTGGTATTAATGATGCCGTTAATGAAGTCATCCCTTGGAATAAGATTGTCGTTGTTCTTATCCATTTTTCTGAACAGGTCCGTAAGCCTAGACTTCTTATGGTTCATGAACTTCAAGAATCGTTTCCTCCATTCGTCCCATACGAAGTTATCGGCCCTTTCCTTCTCTCTCAGATAAGCCAGATGGTTGTGCAGAAGTCTTTGACGTTCCCATGATAGCATCCAAACGTGACGCCATTTGTCCCAAAGAAGTTTAACTCGAGGACTCTTGAATTCAGGTTCAGTGCTAAAATATTCATTTAAGTTAACTTCATACCATATAGAAATATATATACACATTTTTGGCCGCAGCAAATGAAAAACAAGAGAGCACCACTGTCACTTGAAGTGGGCTTTGACATAAGTTTCCTCGAATTTTCTTTAATACCACGCTTGCATGCAATTTTATTTGCCACTTTACCTTGGGAAACGCGGTCCGTATTGTGGCAATTGTGGATCTGGGCTGAACTCCCTGGACGGGCTGATCCTGCTACAAAAAGTACCACATGCAACACTCGACAAATAACTCATAAACAAAAATGAACAAAACCACATAAATTAGCATTTAAACTTATAACTAAATTAGTTACTTTCAATTGCTGTCTCGCAGCAAAGTAAGACAAAATATATAAATAAATATATCTAACCTGCGTCCGGTATATAAGTCGCGCGAGCCCTTGAAGCTATGGGGAATAAAATAAACAATATAGTAAAAATAATATTAAATACAAACAATAGAAACAATTAATCCTCAATATCAAGTGCTTATGTCAATTTGCTGCTCAATGATTGTTTTGCAGTTGACTGATACAAGTTAAACACACTGCTGCTTACATAATTATTTACTATAAGCTGAGATAGTGCAAGAAAAGTGCTAAGACATACCTTTGCTTACGGCCCAGTTTGCCATAATCAGGTGAGGTTTCACGTAAATCATGCTGTGATCCTCTACTGCAATGAAGGAACAAGCACACATATTGATGAAACAACACATGCAAGCAAATATTGTAGTGTACAGCGTGGAAGAAAGATATATGTCTAGTGTAGCATGGATGTGTAGCATTGAGAAACGTATAAATGAAATGATTACTTACATTGGCAGTTTTCCTTTAATGTATTTCTTCGAGTCTTTAGTCTGCACCTTGATTTGACGTGCTTTGCACACCCGGTCAACTTCGATCTGTCTCTTCTGGGTGTTCTCCATTAGCTCTTTGTGGTCAGCAATAAGTCTCTCAGTAGCCGGAATGCTCATTGGCAGCTCCTCTTGCTTCAGAGACAAGAGCGTATTCTCTAAACCAAGCAACCATGCGAGCAATTCTTCAAGACATTCGTCAAGATCTTTGAGTGATTGCATATGACCAGACAACTTGTCGTATCTCTGCTTAGCCCATTGAGATACTTCTTCCCAACGAGACTGAATGATGGTAATCCATTGCTTAATAACGTGCACAGCATCAGGATGAGCTTTGGCCAATACAGAATGGGCCAATTCCAATGTACGGTCCTTTTCGATTTCCTTTTCAATGAGTTCTTGGTTGACCTTCTCTAAAATTTCTAGTTGTTCATACGCAGAAGCTTCATCCTCGGGTGTATTGCCTAAAATCAAACATTTATAATACTTGGCCAGTTTGCACACACACATATTAACAAACCAGCAAATCGGAGTTTCATTTCGGTGTTGGTAAGCCAGTCAAGGAGCATGTGTACAGATTTGTGCAAACGTTCTGCTTCGCGAAGAGCTTCCTCCAGTCGATTCGCCTTCCTAGTTGTCAGCGTGCTTACAGAGTCCCACAAAGTGGTGAGTTCAGTCAATTGGGTTCTAATTGCCGAAGCATCTGTAGCGTTTGCCTTTAATTGGAGCTCATTGCCGGTGCGCATAACTGATTCCATTTGTACGTTACGCGCTTCAAGATCTTGTTCGAAGCGGCGGTGTTGATCAATCAAATGGTTCACTGTATCCAGATCTCCATGCAATGGACGATCTTCGGACAAGTCACTTTCCACGCGCTTGAGCCATTGAAGCAAAGCAGCGATGGCTTCCTTGAATTGGCCAGAGTACAACAATGCCTCTTCCAATTTACGTTGCCTGTCAACACTCTTATTGCAAACAGATGTCCACTTATTCTTCAATTCCACCAACATTTGTTTCAATGTAGGTTCATCATTTTTAGTAGCCTTGTCTTTCAGAGATTTGCCCATCTTCATGGTGTTGTCGTAAGTAGTTTGTTTGGCGGACAGCGCACGTTGGAACTCCTGATGTTTAGCAAGACGAGTCTTGATAACATCTGGGTTGTTACCAATAGAATCTTTAAGCTCGTCCAATTGTGCTTCGGTCTCGTCCAGCCAATTCATCAATCCTGACCAGGAATCGTGGAACTCCTTCGCCTCCTTGTAACCAAGATCTAAGGCACGGGTACGTTCCGCAGATTTCGATGCGACACGTTCCCATCTGTGCTGCACGCTGATGAGCAAGTTTTTGATTAGAATCACATCTTGTTTCTGGCTGAAGTATTTCAAATGAGTTCCCTTCTTATCCAGGTTCAGCATGATTTCCCGGTGAGCATTGACATCCTTTTGGAACAGTTTGTGTTCTTCAATTTGATTTTGAATTGTTTCCAATACTCGAGAAACTGGTTTCAGGTTGCTCAAATGCTTCTCGGCGTTGGTAAGCCAGTCAACAAAGGCCTGAAGTGCCTCATGGAACTCAGTAGCTTCTTTGAGAGCTATCTCAAGTTTGATCTTCTTATCATTCGCGCGCGCTGTAACAGAATCCCATCGTTGTTTAAGGGTACGCAAATTGTGCTGTAAGTTAGAAGCAGCATTGGAGCCTCGTTTAAGGTATTCTTGTCCTTGGGCCAGGACCGTTTCAACCTTGGGTCTATTATCTTCAAGCTCAGTGTAAATTTCCATGAATCGTTCTAACTGTTCACTGGCGGTTTCTGGCAGACCACCAACCGGTTTGCTTGCAGCAATGATGCCATCAACATCGCCCAACCAGCTAAGAAGATCTTGAATCTCAGCATTGAACTGTTGAGCTTCAGTCAAAGCATCTTCAAGTTCACGTTGCCTGTCTGCGG
>JARRAA010012894.1:0-65604 GCA_030557295.1 Ecitodaemon sp. MM-2014 | reverse complement strand
TGTCTTCGCGTTCAATCTTCAACAATTACTTAGGCTTTAAAACGAATAATTGAAAAGAGTGTTTTTTTAAATCTCTAAATAAAGGTTGACAAAGGATTAGAGAAAAATTGGAGTAACATCTTCAGAATTTCGTGGAATCTTACTTGACCGTTACAGATTCCGACCTATTAATCATGAAAGCAAATGTAATTTTTTATTAACATACCCACTGTTCATAATGAAAGACCAAGGCAAGAGCGTGCTCTCACAATACCGAACTTACTACCTGCTTCGACATTTACCGACACAATTCCTACAAAAAAAAAATGAAACTTTTGAGGTATACTGGAAAATCGAGGGGCTCTTTCCGAATTTCGAATTCGGCTATTCAATAAAGCAATAAACGAGGCAAAAAGAGCATCCGACCCTAAAAAAAATAACAGGTATTTTCGGGGATTCGGTCGGGTCCTGTTCATCTCTAGACCAGTTATACAATGGCATTGCGAAGGGCGATCAATCGATGGTATAATAGATGCGCCTTCCTAAAGATCGAACGACCTAACACGAATCGGACGATTCGCAAAGCGTGAAATCTAAAACGCGAAATGATCGAAATAAAATAAACAGCATCGCGGCGTGATTTCGATGTTGGCGACGTGCCAAACGTTTGAACCGTTCGAATTCGCATGAATCGGACCAGCGCCGGCATACGAACACGTCTCGAATCGCGTTTTACGAGTGCCACTGTAACAAACATAACATGCTTTACTATAATTATAAATATATCAACGTTATTATATTGCATGTTACTCGTGCAAGTATAGATTTATGCGTGGCTTTTCATTTCATTCTATTTGCACTATTTATGTCCTTTACGCTGTTTCATGTTGTAATTATAAATCACGTAGCAGCGGCATGTTATATTCATATTGTTAAAGCGCCCCCAACTGCTATGGGGACAGATCACTCCAAAAGAGACGGTGCGGTACCTTAGAGGGTTCCAATTTATTGAAGAGACTTTTAGTGAGGCAGAGAACTGACTGCCCAACGCCGGTCAGGCGTACTATTTTATGGTCAGAGCCACCTTGGATCAATAATAACATAAAATAACAAATAATTATAATACAAGCTACATCAAGGCGGCCTTGCACCAAAACAAACAACGACGGAACATCTCACACTAAATCTAAGTAGCCGCGGCATATCACAGCTAGCCGCGACACATATTAAACATATGTATGTTTAATGTATTTATGCGTTTATAGTATAAATTAATATCACAGACAGAATTGACTGACACTGTACCAGGTCGGGATTTATAAACGCTCTCTGGATAATTGAGTATAATTGGACTTGACGCGGTGCCAAGAAACAAATAAAATCTCGTAGAAAAGTATTTACACACGCACACACGATCGGAGAAGAAGACGAAAGTTTCGTTGCACGCTCCAAGAAACATCGAACTAGCCGTGAAATGGCCGCCATTGACAGGAATGTCCGGCGTTAACTACCGAGAATGAGAACAGCAAAAGTGGCAACTTGCGAAGTTGCAAAATCGATGGATTAAATCCGTGCTTCTAGTTCCACAAACTAATAGGAATTATTAATTGATTCGTCGCGGCCATAATATATATTCGTGCATGTTGGGTTGCGGCGATGAAGATAGCGCGCTCGACATAACCGCAATTGATTGTTTGACATGACCACTCTGACTCGGCGCGCGTGCAAGACAAACAACGTGTTACACAAATCGACATTTAAACAACAACACGCCTCGCGCCACGCAACGTCCTGGCTAACAGGATGCGGATATGGGGGTCGAGTGGACAATCGATAATCAATTAATTGTGTAACGCGCTGCGCCGCGAAATTGGGCAATGCGAAAGCGAATTTCCCGACGGTCGATGAGCGCGAATGATAAATTAACGATAAAAGTGAAACGGTTAGAATTTGCTATAGGACACAGAACAAACAAATGTAATTGGTCGAAATCGAAATTGTAATGAGCAGGAAATTGTCTGATAATAATTACTGCATAATTCCGCAATGCATAAGCAATGAACCATGAAATGACCTGAAGTCAAACGTAAACTTGGGCAAGTCTAACGATCTCAATTTATTTCGGCGCGTTGACGTTTCGTCAAATTGATTTCATTCGCAAGTCGCGACTGCATTGAGAACGCCGAATAAATATTTCATTCTCCCGCGGGAAGTCCGGAGAGTCCGCGTGGGGCACGTGCACAAAAGCTGGCTAACAGATTTTCATTTCGCTTGATGTTTGCCATCCCCGGCGCCGTCGTCGGACGACACGCGACGGCGGAGGCGGCGGCTTATCATTTTCCTTTGAAACCTCTGCGTTTTCATGTTTCATGGGACGCTGGGACGCGTTTCAACAGCTTCAATTACTTCGCCGGCCCTTTAAGCGCACGTCACGTGTGAGACGTTTCGAAATTTCACCGGAGATTGGCACTGATTTTCCATTTGTTCTCGAAAAGCAATTTAAAATCTCCACCATGTGACTCGAAAATAACGAAAAGTAACATTTGCGAAGTTTACTGTCAAAAACAAAATGGCCGTTTGTGACATATGCAATGCCGGGGGTTAAAATGATATATGATTGCTTTCGAATCTTCGGCCCACGGTTGTGTAATGAACATGTCTTTTTTGGGTTATTCTTATATTTTCCGTAAAACGTAAAAAATGCAATTCACCAAACTCCTCGACGAAAAGTTAAAAACCTGTTGACCTGTTGATAGTGCCATTACTTGCCGCCAGTTTGCCAGCAGCGACCGCTTCTGCCCCCCGCTGCCGGTGTCGGCAAAACCTTAAATCCCGCTTTAAGCCCCCGCCACAGTGCTAGCTATGGTTGCGTCGTTGCCACCGTTGCCATTATCGGTGGCGGCGGCGACGACGGCGTTGCTGACAACAGCATTCGTTCGCGTTCGAAGACCTCCGACGTGCGAACTAGAGAGCGGTCGAACGGCTGCTGGCGGCGTCGCAGTGTTTCAGCCTAATTAAAACTCAATTTACCACTTATCTACCTACCAGCGCAGCCGCTTCCGCTCCCCTTAAACCCCGCTCATTTGTCCGCAACAAGGACGCCATCTGAATGAACACCTACAGCTACGGCGGATGCTAGAGCAGGAAATTTGTAGTTATGGTCACAGTTGAAGCACGACAAAGATTGCGATAAAGATGGAGCGGTATTAACCCAGTGCTACCCGAATTAATTTCTTCGCATTTGAAGTTTTAATATTTTTTGTGAAAAAGTTGTAATCATATAAAGGACTTATAACTGACCACTTAGTTTACGAAGTTTACGAAGACTGATTCAGGTAAATTTTTAGAAGGCCGAAGAATCCGCATAATAATAAGGTTGTAAGCGGGCAAACGGGCAGAATAAATTAATAAATAAAATTTAAGGCACTTTATTTAATTGGTAATTAAATAACACGACCCGTTTGGAAATTTAATTCTGATTACGGACATATATAGCTTGACGCTGATCGGTCTGTAACTTTTTGAAATAGTAAACAAGAACGAAACTGAAAAATGCTATAAACAGTACGACCTGCGTCAAATTATATATGTCCGTAATCAGAATTAACTTTCCAGACGGGTCGTGTTGCTTAATTACTAATTAAATAAAAGAAATAGCGCCTTAAATGGATCCGGACTGTTTCACCGAAAACTACCTGCGGCAAATCTTCAAGTACTTGACTTATAAATAGATGACAAAACCGCAAAAGGGTCCGTCCTCTATCAATATCAAGTCAAGCTTATCATCAATGGAAACGTGATAAAATACAGATTCTGAATATGTTTTAACGACGGCGACGAATTTTTTGCATGTGTTTTAAATGGGCACTAATTTCTGACTTTAATGTCATTTTTGACCGAATTACCGTAACTTCGTAACGGTTAAGATTAAAGAAGGTTCCATGATATAGTCGTAATCGGACGAAGGTTGCACTACCGGATAAAGCAGGTAGGAAAGGATTAGAGAAAAATTGGAGGAACATCTTCAGAATTTCGTGGAATCTTACTTGACCGTTACAGATTCTGACCTATTAATCACGAAAGCAAATGTAATTTTTTATTAACATATATCCACTGATCATAATGAAAGAGCCAGGCAATAACGTACTATCACAATACCAAACTTACTACCTTAGACATTCGACATTTACCGATACAGTTCCTACAAGAAAAAATGAAACTTTTGAGGTATACTGGAAAATCGAGGGGCTCTTTCCGAATTTCGAATTCGGCTATTTAATAAAGTAAATAAACGAGGCCAAAAGAGCATCCGACCTTTAAAAAAAATAGCAGGATACGGTCGGATCCCCAAAAATTTACCTGAATCAGTCTTCGTAAACTTCGTAGACTTTGGTTTTGTGCGTCGCCTTAGAACTGCTTCAAACACTCAAGTTAAAATTCGAAAAATTCTGGTTTTCTCGTGCTCAAATGAGGATATCTCCAATATCCAAAATGCAATTGTATACACTCTGTCCTGGCCCTCCAAAAATTTACCTGTCTCAATCTTCGTAAACTTCGTAGACTTTGGTTTTGTGTACCCCCTTAATAGAAGGTATAAATAGAATTGGGAGTAGGTACTTATTATGATTAATAATATTCCGTATTTTTCTCGGCAAATTGTACCGCCCCCAGCGCACAAACATAATAATAGCCACGTTCGTCACAAACAATTTTTTGTTCGTTAGTTTTCCCCGAAAAGAGATTTCATTTTCTATATTAAAAATGCATGCAAAAATTGTGCATTTTAAACATAAAAACATGTTTGTTCCGTTCGTGACGAATGACTTTGAGGACACGAACGTCCCGGAATTTATGCTTTATTAATAAACGCGTCAGCGACCCGCACATTTGCATCGCCCGCGACACGGCGCAGCTGCGTCATGGAAAAGCGCATAAAAATCGTGGGAAAGCGCAAGCGGTAATTTTCGCGGCGCACCACTGGTCGTCATTTAAAATTCAAATCGAAGTCCGCGTCGGATTCGTACCTGCCGAACCGCCCCGCTTCATCAATGCCTCGGTGCTCGCAGTCGCTACATTTTCCGACACTTCCTGTCCTTCCGGCGTCGTCCAGTTCATCCGGTCCCGACCTTAGCGCGCGCCCATCGACGTGCAAATTTCCGCAACGCCGCAACTTGCGAAACTTCACATCAGATTCGCTTGCGCACCACAGAAAGTGCGCGCTAATTTCAATCTCCGCACCTTAGGCGAAGATGATGACGCCTCGGCAAAGTTATGCTTGCGCTGCGCCCCTCGATCAGCGCGCAAACGAGCCGAGGTAATAAATTGGGTTTTTGTTTCAGGAGAATTAAGCGGAAGAGCCGATTGAGCAAGGGCGCGGCGCCGACGTTCGGTTAACGGGAGGTGCGCTCCGGCCGTCAAGCTGGCCCATCAATTCTGGTTCTCGTACCCGCCGCCGGGCGCGGGCGGCTCCACCAGCTCCAAAGACAAGCAGGCGCTGCCGCCTGACACCGAAGACAAGCGCGCCGCTTCCAAGGAGCAGCGCCAACTCGACTACGACGCTGCCATCAAGGTAAAACTACGACAATGCGTCACGTTAACGCAACACATCTCAAGCAACACAACATTTCGAATGCGTGAAATTACCATGGAAACCTATAAATTCCGCGATGGCGCAGTGCACGTGCTGCGCGAGGCGGAAAGTTTCCTTCGCGGACAAAAGGAATGCGAAACGTAAGTCGCGTCCGTGAATAGATAACGCGAACATTCCGGAAGCGCCGTCGCGTTGACGCGCATCATGGCGCTGCGTCGCGCGCCCCCTGCGATCGTAAAACATTTACGACGCGTCAACAATCGTGCACCATCGGAAACTATGCAAAACTACGACGCGCGTGCATGTTCGTTTCCGAGTCCTCGAACGCGCTTCCCCCGCCTACTTCGAGTCGGTTTCCGACGACGACGACGGAAAAGACGATCGCGAACCGGAGCGATAAAACCGACGTAACGCGTTTGCAAAATGACCCGCGATGCGCTTAGTCTAATAGACTCGACTAACTTAAGAGACATATTAATCGCGTTCGCACTCGATCGATCAGATTCCAGGCAATAAAATTATGCGGCGGCGATACTGCAACAATAAAACATAATTCACCTAATTCGGGAATAATTCGATTAAAGATAAGCACCATTAGTCATGATAAACTTCGAGAAAGAACAAATTTATGAAATCGTTAATCAAGTGCTTTGCCGAGTTTTGCATAATTGCCGCGAATTATCAACTTCGTTAGTCGGAAGATGCTCGAAAGGTCACAATAACAAGCCAATTATGCAACCAAAACACTCGCAACTGTGCCCGCAGGAAGATCTGCATTGCTCCGCGCACCAAAAGTCGAGTGTTATTAATTCCAACATCGGACGACCCCCGCACGTAAACAAATTAATGGCTGCCGTAATAGCCACTGCGGTCCCCGCATGGCGATGCAGTAAAACGGAAAACGTCGCGGATTCAAAGTGGCGACGTTAAAGTAACATCAACTGAAAATAAATCCGGCCTTTAACATTCGCCTTGCCGCGCACCATTTTTGCAATTTCATCGTCGTGGCCTCCCATCTCGCTTGATGATCCATAAACCGGAAATGAACCCTCCTGCAGCGCCAACGCGTCACTTGGCGTGTTAAGTGCCTCTGGCAAAGCCGAAAGCATAATGCGCTTCGAAGCAAAGTGTCACCACACCAGTCATTGGCTCGCACACTGCTAGGATGTGCTGGAAGTTCAAAACGTAATAACAATAAACCCACTGGCCTAAGGAAGATTAACTGCAAGTTAAAAACTCGGGCTGATATACTACACAAAGCGTGCTGAAAGTGTGAGATAGTGGCATCTACAACAATATTTTTTCACGCCAGAGACATCTATCTAATGATTCAATGGGCCCCCCCCCCATGCGATATTTTCGGCGCACATTTTTCCTGCTTTCCGCTGGCATGAAAATGAGATAAGAATGCTATGGACGGCCCGGCAAGCCGAAGCCAACCCTAAGGCGAAGTTGGTACTAAATTCCGCGATTGTTATCAATGCTACCGCGCGGAAGGAAGACATTCCGCAATATCCACTCGCGCGCAGCAAAAACCAACAAAACCCGCCAAACTATTAATAAATTCCCAAACAAATATTTGCCCCCATCTGCGGGTATATGTTATGCAACTCAATAGACGCCGCCGTCGATACCCGCGTCACTGCACGTTCGGTTGCCTACATAATATGACTGTGCGCAGCGCCCTCGCATGGTATTCTCGGATTATTTACACGGATCGGATGACCTGGAAAATTTCCAAAACACACACACGCACACACGCCCGCGACCCGCTTCGCGTGTAGGCCGGTTTGGCGCGCCGGAAAACCCGCAATCGTCGTCGCCGTCGTCGTCGCAAGCAGGCGCGGGGGGCGGCGGCGGCCAGAATGTCGAATGCGAAATGCCGAAGACGCTGTTGTCCGCCGGGCGAGGGTGCCGCGCGCGAAATCGAAGCGCAAACAGTAAATAGCGATCAGCGACGCGGCACGGTCGGCGGCGGTGCCTGCCGCCCCCGGAATAGCATTAAGTAGCGTTAAGGCGCGGGCGGCGACGCTATCCGAATTCGCGAGAGAAAGCGAAGGGCTGAAAAACGCGGGGTGGGGCAAAGTGTTTTTCGATAAAAATGAAAACGAACGAAGGGACGCGTTAAAAATGCGTCGGGGGTGTGTTTAAAGTGGCTCGGTGCTGTTATGCCTAAAACAACAATCAATAAAGATCTGCAATTGTTTAAACATTTTGTTGACATAGACTTTGTGTGAATTCTATAGTTGCACTTCCTCGCACTTCGTGAAAACACAAAAACCTGAGAGGTAATTTCATTTTCCACTTCTTTTTTCTCTCTTTACCTTACTCTCTTCACAATCTTATCTAATTCTCTCTAATTAGATTTAGACTAGATTCTTAGTCAGATTTAATTAAGAGTTTCTATTAGAGGGCTTAAAGTTTGTAAAATATAGCAGTTTTAAAATGTCCAATTGCGTACCACTAGAATTCTTGAAAATGTCACTTTAGAAAACGCGGGTAATTTGTTGTGAAACATAAAACAAGTTCTGAATTGATATTGGAAAACATTTAAGTAAGAACTGGTGTGTCGAAAAATTATATCATTTTCTTTTTAAACGGGCTTACAAATTTGGTTTAGATACAAGAAACAACCCTTTATATAAATAAAGAGTGGAGTGGTTCTCTAACATCGAGTGCATATGAACAGGAATGGAGTTGATTTTGTTTCTTCCGATTTTCCAACTAGTCAAACACACCATGAGGACATTTCTTTACATTGAAGTACAATTACGCGCAGATTAAATTCTAGTCCTTTGTGATTGTATTTCTGTCCGTGTTGGTAATCTTTAGCGATGTAGATATAAAAGTCACACAACACGAAATGAACTCCTACGATATTATTCATGCGAGTGATTGAATTGCAATGTTAGGATTTGAGCTAAAATTCGGTTAGACCAAGGGGTTGATTTCAAGTGAACCTAATCGGATCCTACTTCGGAAAGGACGCCTTGCGTCAACCCTTTTCGTCACTAAACGAGTCATCTCAGGTAACATCGGGTCCGAAAGTATGACGGGGCTATAGACCCGAATTATATTTTTATGTCCGGGTCCACACGAATGGCAAGGACAATTTTTACAGTCCAAAGTGAGGAAAAAAAGATCAGTTTTTTGTGTCACCCCATGATATAACCTTCACCAACGGTCATCAATAGTAGGGAAATGGTGGAAATTATGGCAAAATAGGTTAAAAACTATTCGATTTATAATATAATGTAATGCAATATTAACCAGGTAGACCTATTTCACGTTTCGCGTAAAAACTTAATGAGAAGATCAGGGTAAGCCCTTATTAAGATTAGTACGATAGGTTTAAGCGGAAGGGTCATAATACCCTAATTTAATCAATTAGCCAAATTGCCCAGTTCATTTTATAATTCGTAATAATTCAATGGAGGCATCATAAAAACAAAAATTTGAAAATTTTCTAAATTATCTTGAAAGGCTGCCCCAGCTGAATTTTTCTTTCGGCCCACATATTTTTCTCTATTTGCGCTTCGCCGTACTTTGCGATTGCGCGCAAATTACTCGATAAAATCGAGCAGTTTACGAGCAGCCCTGTCCAATAAAAGCAAGCAACAACGAGGAGAACAAAAACGAGGCAAAATGAAGCGAGACGTCGGCGTCGAGCGCGCGCGCGCTCCTCAATATCGAAGCATAGCCGATATCGGTATCGACGCACGCAAAAGAAAGAACGCTCTCCAATTCGGAGTGCATTCGAGACCGATGCGGAGCACTCGATAGTTTAGCCGTCATTTTTTCCCGAGCGCAAAATGCTCCAGCAGTATTTTCCGTTTATTGGACGCTATCGCGATGCGTCGTTAAATTTCTATCTTTATGTGTCGTGGCTGCTGCGGCTGGTCGTTTTTTATCGTTTCAAGCATCCGAATGGCTCTTGGCCATTCGATCACGTTCAAGCATCGACAATCTGTGGCACCGATAGAATTTTATTTCGTAATTAATCCCAGTAGTTCCCAATAGCTTCCACTGTGAGCAATCTTTTAGGTTAAACGATACCATAACTAGTTTATTCGAAGATAGATGGCGTTGCATCGAGGGCGCGTAATTGGGGCTGATCTAATTTGTGCTTGGAAATTCAGGAGCATCAGCGCTCGCAGCGGGAGCAGTGGGAGTGCCGCCAGCTCGACCACGACTTGTTGCAGCAGCGTCACACCGAGCGCGAGCGCGAGCGGGAGCAAAAGGAGGCGGACAAGCTGCAGCACATCGCCGACGAGCAGCATCAGCAGCACCTCCAGCATCAGCAATCGCAGCAGCACCATGAGGACTTTTATCATCACCATCCCAGCACGTGAGTGACAGATCCTCTGCTAGCCCTACTTAAATATCCGACGCGAACGAAACCGGGTGGTGGTGACATGTCTACAGGTGTATTCAATCAATTCGCAACCTAGATTTTGCTCCGGTATACTCAGATTAGGTTTCGCGATCGTTGCCGAATCGAAACCTAATTAAATTCAACACCGGCATGCTGTTAACTACAGCCGCGGCTGTCGCAAGTTGCGAATTGGAAATTAATATTGCAATTGGTTCCGTTCGTATATCGACGTCTCGTTAAAACTTTTGCGCGGCGTGAACGCCCCGGGATATCGCTGAGTGCACCTCGCCGTGGGCAAACATTGAATATCCGAATTGGAAAATTACCAAATTGCCCAATTACGAAATTAGCAAATTAAGCTCTCGTTCCAAGCATTTCCATTCGCGCCCGCGTTCGCTGCTCCAAATACATATCAGCCATCGTCCTTCCTCTTCGCTTCCCTTACACTTTCCTCTTCCCCTTCCTCTTCCACGTCCTGTTGTGGAATCCCATTTCTGTTATCTCGCCCGCATCCGTAAGTTGCCTGCCGAGATGGCGCCACCCTAACTTTTCACTTGTGTCCGCGTGGATTTCCCGCGAGAGCCGTAAACCAAACAAAAATGGTTCAAACTTGAGAGATCGGAATTAAAATCGCAGCGGCGCGCGCGTGTAAAAATTGACTCGACGCGGTCAGGCTTGTAGGTGTTTGCCAGAGAGTTACATAATGGTCGGCATTAGAGGACAAACAAGATGGCGGCATGCGCCCGCCGGGGGCGATTCATTAAAATTTGCGTTTTATTGCCATTCCCGTCGGGCCGAAGGCGAGCGGGGCGTAAAGGGACGCGCCGAGGGAAGCGAGTCTGTCGGAGTAGCAAAAAAGGAGCGAATCGACCCGGGGAACAGCAACAGGGTCCTCGCGCAACAGTTTCGGCCGACATTAAAAAACTGCGCCGAACACCACATCTTAAAAGCAAAACTTTTAATTGAAAATTGTTCTAAAGTACGATAAGATTTGCGCGGATTTTTTATGGAATATTCATATCGCCAAGGAAGAACCAATCTACTATAAATCTATAGAGCGGTATAGTCCCAAGGGAATATTTTGGTGAACCACAGAAACTATAAATCTATGCAGCACAACATGCATTTTCACTCAGGCTCACATTAGCCGCCATTTTCCAAAGTTTTTAGGATGACATTTAAGTAAAAAAAAGAACGCTGTATTTTAACAATGGAGAGACAACGTATCAATATTATATTATGAATTTAAAGTTTGCAGACAAACAAGAAATTAATACACTGCACCGAATACCCTAAATTTTAAAATCAATAATGTATTAGCCAAAGTACAATAATATTTTTGAAGATTTTCAATAGAATATCGACAGAAACGAATCAATCAGACATAAAGTACCCGCCGACAGCCCCAAAGGAATATTTTAGCGAACCGCAGAAACTATAAATCTATGCAGCACAACATGCATTTTCCTTGAGGCTCACATTAGCCGCCATTTTCCAAAGTTTTTAGGATGACATTAAGTAAAAAAAATAGCTGTATGTTAACAATGAAGAGACAAAGCATCAATATTATATTATGAATTTAAAATTTGCAGACAAAGAAGAAATTAAAACACGGCGTCGAACATACCAAATTTGAAAATCAAACTTTTAAAAATGTATTAGCCCAAAAGTACAATAATAATTTTGAAGATTTTCTCTAGAAAATCGACAGAAACGAATCAATCAGACATAAAGTACCCGCCCCAGAGGAATATTTTAGCGAATCGCAGAAACTATAAATCTATGCAGCACAACATGCATTTTCACCCTGGCTCACTTTAACCTCTATTTCCAAAGTGCTTGCGGAGATATGTAAGTAAAAAAAGAACGTTGGCTGTCAACTGGGGAGAACAGTGTGAAAAATGTATTACCTATGAATCAAAAACTTGTAGACAAAGAAGAAATCGATAGAAATCATTAAAGAGTGCATACATTGTCATATTGTAGAATGGTACATGCAACCGAGTAGAAAAACTAACTGGTGTGCAAATTCAGTCGGGACAGTATAGATGAGGCTCAAACTATAACTTTATAATCAAAACTTTTAATTACGAATTACTCTAAAGTCCGATATAGTTTATTAGAATATTCTTATTGCCAGGAAAAACTTACAGATTCAACTTACTATATAGCCGCAAAGGAAATGTTTTAGTGAACCTCAGAAAGTATAAATCTGTGCAACACAACATGCATTTTACTCAGGCTCACATTAGCTGCCATGTTCTGAAGTATTTAGGATAACTTTAAGCAAAAAAAGAACGCTGTGTGTTAACAATGGAGAGACAAAGTATCAAAAATATACCATGAATTTAAGATTTGCAGAAAAAAACAAGAAATAAAAACACTTCCCCGAACAACTCAAACTTCATAATCGAAACTTTTATAAGAATTACCCTAAATGACGATAAGATTTTTGAAGGTTTTCAATACTGTATATCGACAGAAAAGAATCAATCACCCACCGATGGTCCCAAAGGAATATTTTAGCGAACCGCAGAAACTATAAATCAATGCAACACAACATGCATTTTCACTCAGGCTCACTCTAGCCTCTATTCCAACCTGTTTACGGAGATATCTACGCAAAAAAGAACTTAAGCTGTCAAAAATTAAAAGAAAATGTATAAAAAATATATCATGCTTCTAAAATTTGCAGGCAACAAAGGAAATCGGCATAAATCGTTAAAATGTGCACACATCGTCAAAATATAGAACGTTGAATGCAACCGAGTGCAAAGACAAACTGGTGTGTAAATACTTTCTGTGCAAAACGTGCATACAACGTGTCCTAAATGGCCATTAAAATAGAACCAGATGTTGGGATTCGCTTGAGCATAAACCAGAACATTTTATCCGTGTACATTAAACTATTTGCAGGGGGTAAGTTGCATATTCTATGGCATTACGTAACCATCCTTTTGTTCACCTCGCCGTCGGCTCTGCGCCGATTTCTCCTCTCGCCTCCAGCGGTAAACTGGAAAGCGTGAATATGCATTTGCGAAATTCTTCGTTGAATATTCCCTACTTCATTCGCATTTTTGTGCATCTCGAAATGAAATTCTAGAGATGGCAAGCCAATTATAATTTTAACCATGCCGCGCACCGTTCGCACATCCCCTCTATATTTTCTAGTATTATGCGAAAGCTTTATAATCGCATTGTAGTGGTTCCAAGAATTCCATTTGAAATACTGTAGTTATTATATATTTGCAAAGCTCTAGAGAAATATCTCGAAAACAAAAGAAGTTCACGCAAAACCGCAAAAGAAAAGATACATAATTTATTCCAGTTATCATTCTCATTCGGGCTTCCGTTCTCCTTTCAAATTTCCCCGTTCGGCAAAAGCACATGCATTGCCCCTCGGAAATCGAGGGTTTCATTCGATTCGCATGCGACGCGGCAAAGTGCAAAACTAATGAAATACGCACGGAAAAAAAGCATCGGAGAGAAAAAAGAGGGAGGCGGCGTTTTCGACGCTTTCGACGTATTGCCAGCGTCAATTTTCATTCCGTCGGCTCGCCGTCGTTCTGTTGGAAAACGCGACGGCATTGAAATATCGCCCCAATTCGTTCTGCAAGTCCGAAAGCCGAAAATCAAAGTGAAACCCCAGCCGCGAGACCGAAACGTCGGGGGATTTGCAACTCGCAGCAGCTCGTATAATTGGTTGATATATTTGCTTGGACCGCGCGTTTTAGCGCGTTGTAACAACAAACGATTAAACTATCTTTAAACTATGGTTTGTATCTAACGCGCCGCGTGCGCCGCGGTCTGTTTACAGCTGGAAAATTCATTAGAGAGGCGTCGGGGGAAAACGTGATTTCATCGCGGCCGCCGACGCCATCTGGCGACGGCGCCGAGCGCGCGCTCGAGAAGCGCGCTGCTTTTCTCGCTTTTCCCGCCGACTCTGAACTTTCCGAGCTTCCCGCAAGCCGCGGCGCTGGAAAACATCGGCGCCAGATGGCGCGCCGCACCGATCGCCCGGATTTAATCGCATAAATTTTCATTTAGATTCTAATCAACGCATTGCAAACATTTGCCGAGCGGAAAGTAAATGAAAACGAGCGCAAATTAGAATTACCGCGATTGCAGCGCGGAAATACCTGAAAATGGTTTTAACGCCGCGCGTTGCGTGCTTCTGCGCGAAATTCTCGACGCTTCCGGAATTAAATTAAGTTCCTGAATGGTAAAATATAACTGACAACGGAAATTGTGAAAATTCGTAAGAAAATTTAATTTCCCGGAGCGTGTGCATACATATAAGCGGCGGATAGAAAAAGCGTCGTGGAATGCGATGATACTGCATTGAGCCGGACGACTGCAGTGCGGCCTTTCGCTCGGCTCTCCGCCGCCCCGCCGGCGGTCGGGGACCGGCGCCGCCGCCATGCCGCGCGCGCCGTCGATAGTCCTTGACGTCAGCGTTTTAGGTGCCGCACGCACACCGCCGCCGCGCGAGCGTATGCCCCCGGACGTTGCGTCATCGGCGATGGCCGAGCATCGCCGCCGACAACGCTTCAATTTCCGCCGGCCGCCGCGAAACACAACGACGAAAAAATGCAGGAAACTAGACCGCAATAAACACCACTTAGTTGCGATCGGCCGAAAAATAGCGAAACGCACTGTACATTAGAGCAACGATAATGTTCGGTCGCTGCGTACAAGGTTACAAGGCGTTTCGTCCTTCCGAGCGGGGTGAGGCGGCTTAAAACTCAGCGAAACAAAGGAAAAGCTGCATTAATCCCGTTTCGCAAACCGAATATGCATGTCCCGTTTGATTTTATTATCGCTTCGTCGTAAGCTGCAAGGTCTCGGCATTCTTTCCCTGTTTATTTTTATTTTTATTTTTACGTTCGCAGTTCGGTGTTCGGCGCCCTGTTTTGTTATATCTCGCCTGCGCGAGCCGCGCCGCGCTTTCCGAAATTCGGAATTGAAATTCAGCCGTTTGGCAGTGTCACCAACTTCTTCGAGACCTCCACAGTGGCGCAAAAGCGCGACACAACAATAGAGCTCGTCGTAGAGCCCGCCCCTCGCCGCCTCACTGCCGCACAATGAGACCGACTCCCAAACATCAAACACGCCCGAGAGTATCGCTAACAAGTTGCGCGAACTTCTTCTACCAACGCAATGAAAAAATTGGTGCAATTTATATTTTCTTGGCGTAACAAATTCGGTTCGGAGTACCTATGAATGTATTCCTGGTCATCTATTATCGGTTAGGTAACATTTGTCTTCGTCGAAAATGCAATTGCGTAATCGGCGAGGTGTTTTGATGAATGTTTAAGCAGGCAAATTGTGCGAATCGTTCGATTCCGATCGATACCGATTTGAGCGATAGCGAGATAGCGAGTGGGTAATTCGTTTGTAATTTAATTGTAATTTCGAAGCAATTTTCATTGGTCGCGTCCTTTTCGCACGCGTCGATTTGAGATCGGCGGCGGCGGCGGCGTCGGCGGCAACTTCCAGGCGCGCCGCCATCGCGCGAACGGCGAACGCAATTACGATTGATTGATGAAGCGAGCGCGGGCGATGAGCGCCAATCCGTTTCCACCAGCCACTCGTTAATGGCATTTAACGCAAAAGAAAAACAAGCGACATTTCAATTAATATTCATCGCAGCATGAGAATCTTACTTGCTAATTCGAGGGTTTCGGATAAATTCAATTTCTTCTTTAATTAGTTCGCATTAATACAAACAAATTGATATTGAGAAATTATATCGGGGTGAAATAAAAGGAAATAATAGTGGTTTTTCAAACAAGTGCGTAAAAGTTTTTGATGCACGAGTGACGTGGTTTGAAGGCGGTTTCAAAGCGAGCGAAGTATTTCGTGCCATAATAAGTGAATGCATCATAATTTAAGTGGTTTTTTGATGAGAGTGTCATAATGTAAGTGATTCTGTGCACAGTGTGTCCTAATGTAAGTCGTGCTTAGTGTTCAGCATCATAATGAAAGCCTTTCAGGATAGTATTGCAATAACCGCGTTACTTTTTGCTATACAAACGGTATTGGCTTGAGTAATAAGTAGTGAGCGTTTTGTCGTACACAATTTTCGCTTTTCGGCAATAAATTAAGATGAGAAAATCCAGTGAAGCGAATTCTTGTATTATCATTCACATGTTCGTCATTCTAAATAGAGATGAGAAAATTCAGAGTATTAAGTAATGAGCGTTTCTTTCCTTATTAAAAATTCGACTGTTCCTCATTAAATATAACAACAATTTAATCAATTACTTATTCTCAGTTATTGCTAATGACCTCCTGCCATCGTTCGACCAGTTTGTCGATGTCCCTTTGCCAGAAATCGGCGGGCATAGATTCAAATAGTTGAGGAGTCAATTTTGGAGGTCCTTCTCACTATTGAACGTTACGAAAGTTAACAAATAAATACGATAGGATTATAGAGGAGAAAATGGGCTTTCGAATGGTATAGTACACTTGTTCAAGTTTCGTGCAAATCGTGGCGTGATAGGTATTTACTTAAAGCGCTCATTACTTATTACTCAACCCAATACCATTCCTGAATTTTCTCATCTCAATTTAGAATGACGACAAATCTGGACGATAAAACGCTCACCCAATAATTACAAAATTAATGCAGAAGAACAAAAATTCACGCCTATTATTTGTTAAGAAAATAACTGGCGTAGCTCATATCCAATTGGGCAATAATTATCCAGAAACAGGTTGAGTAAAAAAATAGTTATTTTATAAAATGCCCAAAATCGGCAGTTTGCATAGTGTTAAAGCGCCCCCAACTGCTATGGGGACAGATAACTCAAAAAGACGGTGCCGTACTTTTCAGGGTTCAGCTTATTTGAAGAGACTTTTCAAGAGAGGCAGAGAACTGACTGACTAAAGCCGGTCAGGTGCCCGCCTTTTACACCGTTTTTATGGTCAGAGCCACCTTGGATGGATAACAACACAAAATAACAAATAACTATAACACAAGCTACATCAGGGCGGCCTTGCAACGAAACAAACAACAACAAAACATTTCACTTTAAAATAAAGCAGCCAGGAAACATCTAAATAAATAGACAATGTGTGCCTACTACTCATTTAATAACAAACGGATGCGTTCAGTAATTAGAGAACACGGATTGCGTTCAAATAACTACGAGCTTGAAAACGTAAGTTGTATTCAATATTTGCCGAATGATTGGGATCCTCGCTACACACATTACCAACAAAGGGTCGGAGAGTAATCCCCGAATATCGCAAAATACCCGCAACGCGTTAAGCTCATTTTAGTTGTCTATCGCGCCAGCGTTTATAACATGTTATTCCACTCCAATTTAAATATTCGGACATGATCGCTCATTGGTCTGAGCTTCGTAACTCTTCCATGCATTAATAAGCAACCAATAAATAATATACCTCAGGTTAAACATTCCTAGCATGATGAAATGCAAAACGATGTGTAAAGCATAGAAGGGTATGAACAACGCGGAGGGTGAACAATGTCGAGAAGTGTGGCAGTCGCACGCATGGATGAGTTATCGATTGGCCCCGCGTCCCACCACGATTCTACCTTGCGGAATAAACTATGAGCTGTAAGCGCGCCCGAAACCGCCAGACTTGACTACAGACAACGCTGGCCCACATCGCGCACCCTCTACGTCATGCTATGTGTACCCGCTTTATACACTTTACTAAACTATAGTACGTTTACCACCACTAATTCCTCCTCTCCCACTACTAGCCTTCTCGATATTCGTTCTCGTTACTATCTACCCGCCCCGATTCGCAGAAGAAGTTTAAGTCGGGATCGGCGTATCAAGCGGCTGCAGAATCCACCCACACAAGTCATTCGAATGTAGGTTACGTTAAGTGGTGTCGCAGCATTGTTACTAGTCTATAACTGGCTTTCAAGTTGGGGATCGCGAGGTAGACTTTACTGGGACAAGCACTTCAATCATGTAGAGCCCCGTTGGAACGTGCGGAGCAGACATGTCGGAACCGTGTAGTATAATGTCATACACGCTGAGCTGAGATGGTGTTGATGGCATTACTGCATTGTCGACCCGCTGTGAATTCTGCAGATGCGTCGCTCCGTCGCTGCCGTCCCTGGCCTGCGGGAAAATGGACGAGCACGATTCGCACGTATCGTAAATCAATCGTGATTGTAACTTGCAGCGTGCAGTGTACACCGAGGAATGTGAAATGGTCCAGTGGATCATTGGGGAGCGGTAAATCATAAAATTAGTCCCCGTTCGGCATTATTCGCATTTCAGGTTTGTGACGTTCGTGAAATCGAACACACGCGTCTCTCACTCACGTTCAAGTGCAGGGGATGTAATGAAAAGAAGGAATGTCGGGGATAGTTGTCCTAATTTCGCCTAAGTAATAAGTGACGAGCGTTTAAAGCGAACACATGTGTCGCCAGAATTTAAATAAAATGTGAACACGCGCACTATCCAATCGAAGGCTCCGTATCTCATCGACAGGGTTCGTCTTGAATTGTTAACATTCGTACTCATCAACAATGGCAAAAGGACATCGATGAACTGGTCCAATGGTAGCTGGAGATCGTTACCAATAGCGCAGAATACATAATTGGTTAAATTGTTGTTACATTTGATGAAAAACAGAAAGTTTTTATTAAAGAAGAATGTAACTATTTTCTACCTGATTTTTTTCATCTCTATTTAGAATGTGGGTGATAAAACATTTATTACTTATTACTCAATCCAATATTTTCACACACTTTGGGTAGTTTAGCCAAGTCTGGCCAAGTCTGAGATGTCAGCTTATTTTCGGGTCCCAGAAAATACTACCTGAATCTGAAGATCGCGCATTATTATGCGCGACTGTGAAGCCGAGACTGAATAAATGATAAGCTATGGCAATTTCAGCGTTCAAGATTTCGAAAAGTTACAGTACGATCTGCGATAAATTTAGTATGTGCGTAATCAGAATTGAATTTCCAAGCGAGTCGCATTATTAAATTTTGCCTTAAATAAATAGAAGACCGTCTTAACCAAGGTATTGACAAACAAATTAATTTATTCCGTCCCTATATCTCATTATTATGCGGGTTTCTCGGTCTGACCGGAATACTTTTAAAAATTATTTACGAGTTAGGCTGGGTAGCCTAGCGTAGCCTAGCCAAAGTGTGCACACGGTAACACAATACTGGAAATGCAGTTTAGCATAACAGTTTAAACAGTCACTAACTATCAGATTTAAGAGCGGTGGCGTTAGCGACTGCTAGCCGTTTACTTTCGCAACTAGATTCGAAAGTGACCCGCGAGTGAAGATCGTGTCAATGACCACAAACTGCAAAGAGGTTCTTCGTACAATTGGAGAGGACTCCGAGTGTAACCTTGACGAAATGATAAAGAACAACATTTATTTTTATACTGTTTTCTTTTGTAATTGACAGAAATATAGCCACTTATTAAACCAGAAGCGAAAGTGGAGGACGTTGCCCACTTTTGCATAAAGTTTAACAGAATGCTTGAAATGCAGTATAGCATAATAGTTGCAGCAGTTACTAATTATGAGTTTTGGGACCGGCGGCGAGTCTTAGCGAGTACCAGCCGTTTAATTTCGCAACTAGATTTGGAAGTACCATCGAACCCGAAGTGACCCAAGCGAGCGAAGATCGTCACACTGCACACAAACCACACATGACTGCAAAGCGGTTCTTCGTGCAATTAAGGAGGACCCCGAGTGCAGTGGACCCTGATTAAATAACGAAAAAGCCATTCGCGGTCTTCTCGTCCCTACCCCCGACTAGCTCCGGTCTTCCCTACTTTAACAGCAATATAAAACTAGTTTATAGGCAAAATATTTATTTGTAATTAGGCACAAGTTCAAGCCGGTTAAAATAAAATGTAACCGTCACGGTAAATATTTAAGTTTGTGGTGTTTACAGCCAGGTTATTTCTACGCTCTCGGCGTAGCGTAGAAGCACCAGGAAGGCCCGTTCCAATGGCTGGCGGCCGCTATAAATAAAAATGCGGAAAACACTTTGCCACCGCTCCCGCCGCTACTTTATTATCGGACATCGATAGCTTTTTTATTTTGCGCAGCACGTAAAACCCGAGCAGGATGTAAAAAGTACATCAGGTGCCAGGATGAAGCCGAGAGCCAACGCTTTCCGCTCCTCTCTCGTGTGAGACGAGAGGATATGTCTCCGGGGAACATTAAACATTGCATTAAACATTGGCGTCGGTCCTAGCCGACTCTCTTCGATTACATCGCTCGGAAATGGATGTTGACAAATTCGCAGGATGAAAGATTTCGCGCAGATGCGTTTATGGCTCGCGGTCGAGGGTGAATATCAATAATACAATATCAAACGTAAACATGGCCTATATTTTAGGCAACCCAACGAACTTGGCGAGAAATACACACGGGAAAGGCAAACAAACGTCCCCGCTGGAGTTCTGAATATTTAATCACGCTGCATAAATAACGAGTTGCAAAAATGAAATTTCGATTGGTCGATTCGCGGAGTTCGGAAAAATTAGAAAGATTGAGACGCAGGCGCCGCTCTGCGAAAGTAAGTGAGCGATGAGGACGAATATGAAATAGCGGAATATCAACAAAAATAGAACGCGAGCGGGTAACGCGGGAAAGTCCCGCATTCCAGGCGTCGCGCGGCTGCGCCAGATGTGTGTTAGTGTGCCGCGGCGCTGGCGGCGGCGCTCGTGCGCGCCCGCCGTCGGCCGGCCGGCGTCGGGCGTTTCGCCGCAGTGACGCAACCCGCCGCCGCGCCGCGTGCGCTCACAAAGGCCCTCGCAGCGCGCGCCCGTTCGCACGCACGCCGCCCGCCCTCCGTCGATCGAACGACGCCGCGAGCGCCGCGAGCGCCCCGCGTTTCGTAATCGCCGCAGCCGCCGCCGCCGTCGGGCCTCGCGCGAGAGAGTTCCGAACGCGTAAAATGTTGTGACACGCGAGACGCGCCGCACGGAGACCGTCCGCCGTCCGCTCGCGCAGCTCGCTCCGCCGACCCACTCCGCGCGAATCGATGGCAATTCGCGACGCAATGCGCTCACGCTCACTCTCCACCGCGGATTTCGGCGGGCGCCGAACGCAGCGACTCTTTTCCGCCGCGCGGTGTGCGTGATATCCTTGCGGCGGGCGCAACGCGGATCCCACCGAAGGCGTCGAGCCGGACGCCGCGTCGCAGTTCCAATCTAGTTCGACACGAGAAATATATTCGACCCACCGACCGAGAGTGCTATTACTTACTACCTTTAAATAATCCACGACGAGAAACACCTAAAACACTTAAAGCAACTTCTTAAACTTAGTACGTACTCAAGTGCACAAACGAATCAGCAATAATACGACCACCGTCAATCCTAGTAGGCCGGCTTAGCGGGCGGCGCTTTTGATTTCGCGTTTGCGTGTGCATTTCGTTACCGTTTCCCCGCGACGACGCCGTCGACGATTTTCTACAATCGCACGATCGCGATCGGCGCGATGAATTAAAAATCGCGCGCCCATCGATCCGAAGGGGCGTGACGCTCGCCGCCCGGAATCGCGGCGAAGATAAATCAAATCCCGCGCGCGGCGGACGCGCGAAACTGCGAAAACAATAAATAAGCGCCACGCAGCGACAAACATTAGGTTATCGATCATCCGGCGAAAATATTCCCGACGACAATTCGCCTCCCTCGAGACAAGCGCACGACAAACGAAATTATGCTAAATTATGCCTAATTCGCCCGACTCGATCTTACACGATAGTAAGTCATGAATTCTCTCTCATCCAACTAACTCTAACACTACTTACTGATTGTTATAACTCGTTCTTTTGTTTCGTATACGTTTACTGTTAGCTATACTGTTGTCAGACTTTGTGAGCTTTTGGTGACGAATGGAAACGATTTCGTTCTCTTTTGTGTTTCGTTCGACCATAGAAATTTTGACGTCTTTTTCCAGTGTTTGATTTTTCACTCGACGTCGGTTTTCGATTTGTCCTTGAACCGTTTTATCGTTTAGATATGTATCGTGTTTTCTATATTTGGGACCGAGACTTTTCCACGACGAAAATTCCGATGGACACGGTAATTGGAAAACGATCGTTGCGCAGTATTTAGAAAAAAGTCTCGGTTCTAGTAAGAACGAAAGCTAGACATCCCAACATCAGTCGACACGACAATTTTAGTGCCTGTCCAAACACTTTATGATAATTACCTACTTCTACCGTTCGATTCTAATCAAAAACTTTCGTTCCTCATTATATTAGACGACGAACACGCATTTTGTTCTCTAGCATCTACTTACATAGAGTGACGACGCATTAAATTTGTTTGGAATTATGTCCGTAGTTAAAGTTAGACAAGTCGGCCCTGCATCTGACGAAGCGTGTGCCGCTCTCGTGTAGTTGGTTGCATCTCGTGTCTTGTTGCTAAGCGTGTTGCCGAATCCGCAGTCGTCGCAAACAAAGAGCGCCCCATAACCAAACTCGAGCCAGTCGAAATGTCGCAGTTAGTACTTTGCAATTCGAATAACGACAACAACAATAATAGCAATGATAATCTTAGTGAAGATTCATCAACGCCGCTCACCATTTATCGGTAATTACTAATTTCTTCTTCTTATTCCTTACTTACTTCGATTTTTCGTTTCATTTTTGAGTAAAAACTTTTTCACTGAACATTTTGTCAAAAAACAAATATATATATATTTGAAACACCAGAAATGTTTTGTTCGTTGGGTTATTAGTTTATTTTGATTTCTAGTTTCGATCATTTGAAATAATAAATTTCGAATTCTCCTATGATTTATGATTTCCTACTTTGATAAATAATCTATTGCTATAAACATACACCGTGTGTACTGCGTGTGTACCGAAAATACATTTTATTCTAATTGCATGAAAGTATAACTTGTCACAATCGAATCACACATTTGAATGTAAATAACCGCCCTTTCTCTGTCTCGCAAAGAAAGTAGGCAGCCACATTCACGTTACAAAGCAGCAGCTTACGAAAAACCCTTTGAAGGACTGGAGGCACGCGCGCAAACTACACCCCCACACACGCGCGCACACAGACCACACACACGAAATGGCTTTATCACAAGTTTTCTCTTCACTTTTTGCAAAACTTTTGCAATCTCCGCAAATTCTATTAAACTGTCTGCCAGCGCGCATTAGTGGAACGCTTCTTGAACACTCTGTATGTTAGCAAACAAACGACAAATCTATCTACGACTATGTTAAGTTCTGTTGCCCTGTCGAGTTGGCTAGCTATTAAAACTGGAGATTTTCGAATTTTCAAATTTAATCAAATCAAAACTCGGCCGGCTCTACAAGAAAACACTCGAGATGGAATTACCCCGCGCGGCGGGGGCTCCAAACAAGCTTAACTTTCCGCCCTTCCGTCGCGGCTGCAGTCGCAGTCGAGCTGCGGCCGAAACTTGAGAGCTGACCGAAAGTTGGGAACTTCGGACGCAACTTGAGCGCTCCTGAGCGAACTGATGCGGCGGCGGCGGCAACGCGAGACCGGCCGACACGGGGGTGACGTCATCCGACCGGAAACGGAGCGTAACGAAAACGCGATTACGTTTGACGACCGCCGCCGCCGCCGCAACGCGTAATTATAATAAAGCGCGGACTGCAAGGGATGATGCGGGCGAGGTAATGAGTACGGTTATCCACTCACCGACATCGCGCGCGTGTTTAATCGTTCGTAAACACGCGAACTCCGACGGAAAAATCTGTAGCGTAAAGATAAGCCGCCGCCCCCGACGCGACACCTCGAATGTCAAGCGGTCGAATGCGAGATGTAAATATTCATTGCGTACAAATGGCTCGCGATGCGCGGGTCTAGATGGGAACTGATGTTGTCGATGTTGAGCGCCGCCGCCCCCGGAGCGTTACGCGCTCGCGGAAAATCGCCGCGTGGACCACTTTTCTCA
Organism: Ecitodaemon sp. MM-2014; assembly: GCA_030557295.1. NCBI lineage: Eukaryota > Metazoa > Arthropoda > Insecta > Coleoptera > Staphylinidae > Ecitodaemon > Ecitodaemon sp. MM-2014. The sequence continues at coordinate 41,743 of JARRAA010012894.1, read as the reverse complement.
GCCGGAAATAAATGATGGTCGTTTAGAGCGTAAACCCCCGCGACCCGCGCACGTCCTAAGCCCAGTCGTTACAGTCCACTCTGGTCTCACGCTACATAAACCCTGCTAGAGCAACGTCGCACTAAGCTTTCCATTTCGCCCGATTCCGGCCATCGGCAAAAGAGGCGTCGCAGGGCATATGGCGCAGCGCCACCCCAAAACTGACAAAACATCATAAAGATGGCGCCAGAGACATATCTGCGTCTGATATTACGAAAACGACGGATGATACAAATGTTGCCAAACGGTGACCGGCTAATAACGGTACCTGATACGAACGAAAACGAGGAAATTCGTTCCGCAACCACGAAATGATTGAACGTGTGCACGTGTACAACGGCCGTTTGTCGAAATCAAGAAGCACGCGCGGCAAGGCCACGAATACTTTACGTAAGTTTTTGGTCGAGCGCACGAACCGCCCGCGGTAGGCAAGCGGCGATCGATAATATTTCCGGGTTTCAGGGGGTTATCCCCATGCTCCCCAGAGCGGCCGTGCCCTCGCTTTATCGTCGGCCGCCTTATATCGCTCATGGCGATTGAGCATAAACACACACCGCGCGCAACCGTTTCATGGCACACTAATTATAACACGTTTCGACGCTACTTGCTCGAAAATTGCACGAAAACGCTTTTATTAAACCAAACAAATTTGAACGGCAGAGACTTTATGTTGCCTAGAGTGTGGCGATTTTAGCGCGAACGTTGTTTGTGTCTGCCTAGGATCCCGTGTGTGCTTGCACAATATATTCCGAGCAGTTGACTCGCGCGGCGGCGCTCCGCCGCCTCTCAATGTCATCGTTCGACGTGTTGTCTTTGGCCCTCTCCGCAAACACCTATCCACGTCCGCCATATATCTCCGCACCGCGTTCGAGGCGTGCGCACGGTTCGCACGTGTGTGTCCTTACCCTTTCGCCTCGGGGGCGCTAAACCGTGGCTCCACTTTCCCGCTGCTATGGCGCGCTGATGCCGCCGTTTGACATTGATTAATTACACGACCTACGGCGACGAGCCCCCCGTAAGAGTGTAAAAACTACTGGCGGGTCGCAATTCAAAGCGACAATACCAATGCCACACAGCGGCCGGCATGCATTGAAATGTTATCCAGCGACCCTTATACTGCCCAACCAAACCGCAACGTGGATATCCGTCCTACCGCCGCACTCACTCGTTTTGTTTCATTTATTGATACGGCCCTAATCGCGCAATTGCGATCGCTTTTTGTGAAGTTTTTCCGATAATTACGCTCCGGTGGCCACACGTTACAAACATTATGAACGCATGGAAACACGAAATGGAAAAGTATCCAATGCAAACGTTCGAACAGTTCGGCGTCGAAGTCCTCGCGACGCGTTTCGATTGCTCGCGAAGGAGACGCGCGCGCGAATCCGGAGCTAATAAGAAGCTTATTGGATAACAGAAGTCTTAAAAGCATTAGCATTTATTTTTAAGCTCCGAAGTCAACAGGAAGGGTAGGAGCGAAAGCGGCGCCGAGACCATGGCAAGACGTCACGGAGGTCGCGTGTCATATTTCCACGGATTTGCGTAAAACAAACGAGTCAAGGTTCGAAGCGCAGACAATGAACGCTCCAACGCGGAAAGCTCCGCTCGGATGTGTGAATAAGTAAAATATCGATTCGTGCAAACGAGCAGGTCCGAACGTAAGAAACCATATGATTTATAATCTCGCTGGGGAGTCACGCGCGGACGAACCACGACAACGTCTTAGCACCAAGCACCATAAGATTCGAAGCGAAAGCGCGGAAACAAAAGCAACAAAATGGCCGGCATTAGTCAACCTACATGTTCTATTCGTAGCGTAGCGCCGCAATAGGAACGACCATTTTGTTTCTAGTGTTGTGCCAGTACGAAATATCTGCATGTCACTGCCACTTGTAACTTGTACCTTGAGACTACTCGTAAACCAGTAATCAGTAAACAAAACGCTCTCTGTTTTAAAACTCCTTAAAAGCTTATTTGTTTATTTCATTACTCGATTATATTCGATGTAAAATATCTCTCGTCAGCTTTGATTTCACTTTCTATCGTTGCATTCTGTATATTGCGATTTTCTTTCGACGTTCGACTTTGAGGTTAGGTCGAGTAGTTGGGTTACGTTGCATGCGTGTCCGCAGGTGTCGCGCGCCGATAGCGAGCTTAGACTGCATGGAGGAGTTCAGCGCCGGCAGCGGACTGAGCGCGCTGGCGGACCGCGACGGCTTGGGCATGGGCGGCGGCAACATCACCAAGGAGCAGCTGCTGCTGAGCGGGCTGACGCACAGCACGCCGGCGGCGCCGCTCGCCCTCTCGCGGCAGCCGTCCGTCACGCCCGGCCTTCGTTACAAGAATCTCGGCAAGAGCGGCCTGAGGGTGTCCAACATCGGTTTAGGTATTCGACGCGTTCGAAGATGATGTCTCGGAAAAGCTGTCAAGGTTTGCGTTTTTCAGGAACGTGGCCGACATTCGGACCTAACGTTACCGAGGAGCAGGCGGAGCAGATTATTGTCCTGGCCGTGGAAAGTGGGATGAATGTTTTCGACCTGTCAGAAGCACATTCAGGCAAGTTTCATAGACAACTGCGATAAAACTACGTCATAACTTTTAGCCGCTTTGGAAAGACAGATTGCGCTAGATCGGGATTGTGTGATTTGCAGGAACAAGAGCAGAGGTGGAGTTAGGACGTATCCTACAGAGAAGGGGTTGGAAACGAACCAGCTTTATTGTTACCACAAAAATTTACTGGAGCACTCGGTAAGCGTCGGAGTTATCGAAAGATTTCAAAGTGTATTTACATGTAGTCGTGTCAACAGCTCCGAAGAAAGGGGCCTGTCACGCAAACATATCATCGAGAGCGTGAAGGCATCCCTGCTCCGCCTGCAACTGTCCTACATCGATGTCGTCATCGTGCACAAATCAGATCCCATGTGCCCTATGGAAGGTTAGCATTGAACCAATACCCCAAACGCTATGTTTAACTGACGCGTCGGTATTCGATATTGCAGAGGTTGTCAGAGCGATGCACTACATCATCTCCCAAGGCTGGGCGATGTATTGGGGGACTGCGCGTTGGTCCCCGGTGGAAGTGATGGAAGCATACACCAATTGTCGGCAGTTCAACTGCGTGACCCCCATTGTGGAGCAAACTGAGTACCACATGTTCTGTCGGGAGAAGACCGAACTGTACATGCCAGAGTTGTATAATAAAATTGGCGTTGGTCTAATGGCGTGGTCGCCCATCTCGATGGGCATGACCCAAGGCAAGGAAGATGCCACAATCCAGTTGTTTTCAAGATCGAGCTTCCGCAACCGCTACAGCACCTTCTCGTGGTCCGAGGACGAGACGAACGTCATTAACAAGGAGAGTGCGGGTAGTGGCGGATACGGCGCGGGAGGCGGCTGGATGAAATCAGAGAGGGGACAGCCCGAGGAAGGCCGCAGACAGTCGGAACGAGTGAGAGAGTTGAACGCGTTGGCTGAGAAGATGGGATGCACTCTCCCACAGTTAGCCATCGCGTGGTGTTTGAAGAATGAGTCGGTGCAGTGCCTCCTCCTTGGTGCCACCAGCGTGGATCAGTTGTACGATAGTATTCAATCACTGCAGGTGAGTGATAGTCGCTAGACATCGATAGGGTCTCGAATAAATCGCGGATTTGCTTGCAGTTGGTCCCGAAGCTGAACTCCAACATGATGGCTGACATTGAGCGGATCCTAGAGAACAAGCCAACGAGGCCGCCGATGATATCGACCCTGGCGCTTAGATGACAATCAATGTGCCCCCCTGGGGGCTCCGTGAGCGGCAACCAGGGAGGCACGAGCAACGCGGAAAGTCCCAAGGACGACGAATTCAGCTCCACCGGCGGCGCCGGCGACATGGATAAAGATCAAAAGGCGCAGTTCTGCGAAATTCAGTGACAAAAGGCCGGCGAGTTTGCAAAAACTCGTAAAGCGAAGACGCCCGACTCGGTGTGCGGCGGCTTGATAAGCCTCGGCGAGAAACCTCTGTATCGCGAGAAGGTGCGCTGGTCGTACAGCCCCGACGAGGGGCCCAAGTGCACCATCGAGACGCTGCTCGCCAAGTCGTCGTCGGGTGGCAGGCGCGATGGTGGCCGCAAGGGCTCGGACAAGATCGCCACCACGCCGGTGCAGGTTTAGGTTTAACGCCACGAACGAGCGCGCCGCCGACGTGCACTTGTTTTCCATATAGCTAGGTAGCAGGCTAAACAATTGACTAAATCAACAAAACAAAAAATACACGAAAAAACAAACGCAAACGTAACGCTTTCCTAGATGAAGATGAAGAAACTTAGAACGCAACACGGCGATGGATTTAGCCAGTAATGAAATTTGACGATGCAACTGTAGCGACGAGAGGCACGGTTTGGCGCATTTATGAAATTAACCGAATAATAAGCGAGAAAAAAAAACGCAAAAACGAGCAAAACGAAAATCCAAAACGAGTAGTCGGCTTTGTAGTTGCGTTCGACTTTTTCTAGCAGCGCCGCAGCTTGATTCGACAAAACAGCATGTGAACGTACCACACGTATAATGAATAAAACATACGCTCTAATAAGTGCAATTTATATTCGCCGGTTACGTTTTGGGTTCGAGTTGTCCTCTTGAAAAATTACTCGAGGAGCGCACAGATTGAGAGATTTCTACTCGAAGCGACGGCAACATCCGGAATGAGAGTATTACGAGCGGGTCCGCCATCTCGCATAACCTTTTCACACGACGCACGAGACGCAAGATGGCGGTTGCATATTGCAATGACAATAAGTCGGGCAGATGGCGCGCACCCCGCAACCGAGCAGCGCGTGACGCGGTAGTCTTAACGTTTTAAATCAAGAAAACAAAAACAAAAAAACAACGCCATCACTACTACTACTACTAGTAAACAAGCGCAACCCAAAGATAAAACATTTGAACGAGCGAAGCAGCAACTTTTGTACATAACTATTTATTATCATTATTGAAACTACTAACGAATATATTTAACAAGCATCTGTCGCTATTGAAATACAACTAACTAAAGAACGACGACGGTGACAAATTAATTACGCGTAAATTTTGCTAATGAGAAAACAAATGAATAACAATAATGAACGCGCCGTTGCGATACGAATATTTTCCGCGTATTAAGCGATTAACCAAAGCCGACGTGCGAATTTGCGAAACTCGAATGCCGCACTCGACGCTTGCTCTGCTTGGTTCTTTCTAAGCCGCTTTTCGGAGACGGAGGACGGAGTCGAGTGTAATTTGCATACATTGCCATAAATTACGAATTGTCGCCTTGTTGAAGAGTGTGAGAATCTCGAATGACGATTCGTAATTAAGATTAAATTAATTAGCATAGTTAAAGAGATAAGAAGCTAAACGTGGTTAGGATGAATTGGGGAAGGAGTAATCTTCGCGAGCGGTGCTTCTTTCAACGACTTTTCCACCCATTCGGACTTCGAAAGAAACCCAAAGCCAACAAGACGCTAACAAATTATTCCGCCGTTACTGTGCAGCAAACGCGTAAAGTATAAGCAATTTTCGAGCAATTTATCATCATTTCGACAGACTCGGCACTCCCCTGGAAACATTACGTTGAGCCCTGCGTTGAATTCGTCAATTTGGAAACACGCAATAATTTCGCGCAATAATTTCGCGGTTCGTAGCCGGACAGCGGCGAAAACAAAATGCTCACGAGCAGCGCCATCGAATCAAACGTCGCTTGCAAAATGGCCGCCTCGCAGTGTGCGCGATTCGTCCGCTTGGTGGCGCTGCCGCTCTTTGTTATCATTATTCTAACAGTACCTCCACTGACCGTAGAAGAGTTAGCCTCAACTCACGCCACCCACCTATACACACGATTAACACGTTGAAAAAAAAAACTTGCATAAAAAGAAAAACAAAAGAAATCGAAACAAATAAATAAGCAAACAAAAAATTTGTTGACTCTTTGAAAATTCTATTAACTTGTTCTCGTTCTTATATACATTATACTATTATTATACTATTTAATATTTAAATAAATTAAATAAAAACAAATGAAATGAACAAATGAGAAATGTATTATATTCTATTATAACGAATGATAATATACGCAAATCGAAGGTTGTTCGACGAATGTGAGACGTTGGGTAAATAGCCGATGCACAGGAAAACATTAACGACCTTTGAGCGAATCAACCTTATCAAAACCAAACTGCAGGAAATTAGAGTGTTATTTAAATAAATTCGCTATTAGGTACGTGTACCGAAAGATGGCTGTAACTTCGCCGGAAGCTACCAAGAAGCTACTAACAGTATTGCCAACTTGCTAGTCTTAAAACCACCAAGAAAATCACCAAGTGTTAGGGATCTTTTTACTCGGAAACCACCTCAATCTCAAATTGGCGTCGTGCTAAACCAAAATACGTTTCGCGCACTTCGTGCTGCGCACGAATCAACAAAATGTCCTTGCAAATTGTGATTAATTACTTATTACTTATTCAAAACAATGACGACGATGCTGCTGACGCAGCAAATCGATGCGACATCGATGAGTCGCATTTAATGCATAATTATAATTGTAATTATGATTACAATAATGATGAATAGAATAAACTATGCAAAGCATAACTAATTACGATACGCACCTCTGACTTTTGATCTCTTCTTTCTTTGGTCGTTTTGCGCATAACAAAACTGAAACACCGAATGGAATCTAAACGAAATCGATTTAAACTTCAATGCAACCTTTAAACTAAGCAGTTAAACTAAATAAATACTCTAATACACTATTTAAATGATTGGAGGAAGAAAGCAGAAAATGCGCCATCTCATCTTGTTTGTACATACATACACGCCGCCGTATGAGCATTTATTATAATTATTATCGATTGAAAAAAACAATAAATCATTATGAAACGAATGTGTATCGTATGTGTATACCTTTTTATTTAGCTACTTTTTTATTTTGGGGTTCATTTGAAAAATGATATGGTTCTGGTATAGGTATAGGGTTATTTAGTGGAGTAATCTGAGTAATGTAAGTGTGGCTGCATATAGTTGGTGTTACTTTTAATTTTGAATAGTATTAATTGAAAATATAGTTGTTAACTCGGAGACGGTGGTACACCACCAACACCACCTAATCAAGACGGACTCAAGTGGTTAGCGATCGGACTTCGGGAGTGACTGGAGCATGCAGACGAGGAACCCTCGTCTGCCAGCCCCCGTTGCTGTGCATCGCGTCTTCAGCTTCAGCCTTTGCTTGTTGTTTAGTGTGTTTAGCTAGTATTACTGCTATTGGTGTTGCTCGGGGGTGGCAGGGTGGTTCTGTGCGTGTTCGACACAGAAACGAGCATCATCGTGCGCCATTATCGGCGTTCGCCGATAACATAGTTTATAGACAGAACATTTGTCTGCGAAGTATTGACATAATTTATAAGATAATTGTAAGATTTTGAAAACAATCAAATAATATTTCTAAAATATCTAGGATCAACACAGTCCTCATTTATGATGGGAAAAACTAAATTATTTAAATTTTTAAAAACATTCTAGAAGCGATTGGAGGCGATTTACGTTTTCCTTGTGGAAAGCGAGTCTTCATCGATACGTTTTTAATCCAAAAAACATTATATGTTATCTATATTTTTGATATTATCTCAATACTGTCTTAAAATTAACTTACATGCGTTAAATAGGTTGAATAATAGGTTAAACTACATTCAGACTATCTACGTGCCTGAATAGATGTCCTATTATTTGAATAAGGTAGACAGAAATTAGCGAAGAAAAAAGAGTTGTTGTTTTAGGTTGCATAGAAACATTGAAGAAAATCTTATAGATTTTTAAATAAATAGTTTTTCCCGTTATATATTCCAATTTAGGAACATTTCCCTTCGCACCTCAAGCCCATATAAAGGTGCAATTCACACACCCTCGCATAAAATATCAACCCTCTTATTTCTTGCAATCACGCTATTAGTCGATTGCAAGGATATTAAACCTTTTATGTGTGGGCTTAAGCACTGGTTTGTGTGGTTTACGAGCGATCGGCCGATCCGACCGTCAACCATTAAATGTGCCATCAAGCGCGAACCATGATCACCTATATCCAGCCACAGCCAACCCGCCAATTAATCTGTACATTAACATATAATAATGATATCCCATTCATTGTTACATTCAACGTCGAAATCCTAAATCAGTTCTGATATCCTGTCGCCATTGTGACCAAGCAATACTTTTCGCAATTACGCAAAACGGCTAAGTATCGCCAAGACCGTTAATTATCGTAATTAATGATAAGGCGTCGGCACGGCATGCCGCGGCGCCGAGTTCAAACGCTTAATGATACTGCCGTCTGGTGATAATTAAACGCACACCATGCTTCAGCGCACCTTTCGTCCTGCGCGGACGATTTTTGAACGGTGCGTCACTAACGTGCTTAACGACGCGTTAATCACTGCTTTAATCGGACGAGATTTTGCGTCGGCTTCCATGACCTACTAAAATCGGCGGCGTTTAGCGTGTTTTGTTAAATTTATTAGGCACATTTAAAGTTCACTAGACATTAGTCGCAGTCCAATTATTTACAACGCATTAACGATGGCCGCGGGACGTTCCGCGACGCCATTATTATCATCGCTCGCAGCGGCCATGTTGGCTTTATCAGGGCGCATGCGATGCGTCCCTCTTTTCCACCAAACGCCCTCTTTGGGCACAAGATTGTAAACGACGTAGCTGTACTCGATGTGCGGCGCTTCTTCGACTTCGTAATTCGCTAATTTCGGTATGTTGACATCTGAAATGTTAACGCAAACAATTAAATTCCTCGAAACGAACAAATAAATAAAACGGTGAGAATCGCTCGTGAGAACAATTGAATGTTACTAACGCAAGTAGCGCAAACATTGCGATCATTAAGATTGCAATTGCGTAATGTTCCTTCAAGCAATCTCTTGTTTCTCTCACTCACCGTGCACGCTGACGGCGCTGACAGTCATCAACGTGGTCGCCATTACGACTGCCAGAAATCCAGAAGGCCCTGGAGAGCATTGGAACCATTTGCAGCGCATGCTGCACGCGCTTGATATTAAAACTGTACTCAATCTCGTGCGGCAGCAAACTTGCAACAATAACTAACAGTAGATTAATAATATCCGACGACGCCCGTCTTGGCGTTGACGTTCTAATGACGCTCCATCTTTTTTCGCCAACTCGTATTGTTCTCTTCGCACTCCATCGCCCAAGGCGCGCCTGCAGTAATGAGCGATAATGGTGCGGAAAATTCGCGAAGACGAATTTCACGCTCGCGAAGAACGACGCGTCGTTACAAACTTCCAGACGCCCATTGTCAGTGCAAGTTTAAACTTCTCACCAAACAAACGTTACGAGATATAACGACGCTTTAATAAATAGCGACCGAATGAATAATATTGTTCCTCCTACCACTCCGATTGTTAAATATCGAACGGCGGTTAAAGCGTGCATTATCGCAGTGGAAATGTTGTCCAGCGACATTGCTCGTTACGCGCCGCACAAAACTAACAATCGACAATGGCCAGCTGTCATTCTGAGCACACATTCAAGAAAATGCGAGTGTGACGAGCAATAAATGCATCGATCCGCACGAGAACGCGTTCGATGCGGCCGGCGGAAATATGGCATGATTCATAATTACATAACCAGGTTGTAATTGGTTTTTAATTGTTGCTCCACGCTCGATTATCGTGCGCGTGACGGTTCTTGCACCTCGGAACAGCGCAATATCCGGATAATTCGCGCAAGCTCATAAATGCACCGGCATTTGATCGTGATCAACGCTAGGATCAATAATTGACCATGAATGTTTAACAACATTACATCATGGTTTCTATTTGTTTCCAGTGCACGATATCTCGTGTTAATAACTGCATGTGGTAGACATCTTAACCTAGGCGGACAATGCCTTGCCAACAAAAACAATTACTATTTAATTACGCTTTATACAATAGAACCTCGTTTGCTAGCCACGTTCGGAATCGATTGGGAACGGCTGATACATTTTTCGTATTAATTGTCGTTATATGGAAGTAGAAAGTCAGTGGTTTATATATTTAAACTAATGGGTGGTTCGTGAACGTACGTTCAGTAAAAATAACTAGATAGAGTTGACTCCATCGTTCTTCTATTTTTTTTTGCTAAAAACACAAACAAGTTTATACTTTTCATTATAAGGTAAAATCAGTATAGTTGCCGCGCTTGGATACTTGCTACGCTTTTTAGTAGACTATGTTAGAGACATCCAAGGGACTCGCAATTTTTTCGACATAAAGCCGGAAGAAAATCAAGGATTAAATTCACACGTTTTTCCTTGTTGTGCGAAAATCTGTTGCGGAAATGCTCGAACAAGGCTCGGAACTTTTTCGAGGCATATTGTCAGTAAGGTAACTTCTGATATTGGTGTAATTGTAACTAACTTTTCATCGGGTACATTAGAGCATAAAGAACACGTTGCATAAACATTTATTGCAAATTGTCTTTTATTTGTTTATAAAATTAGAAAAGCTGAGTAATAAATAATGAGCATTCTGTCGTCCACATTCTTCCCTTTTCGATAATAAACAGGGCTGAAAAATTCCAGTGGAGCAAATTGTTGTATTATCATCAAAATTTTTCATCATTCTCAATAGAGATGAGAAAAATCAGGAAGAAATGTGATTGTATTGGATTGAGTAATAAGTCATGACCGGTTTTTTTTCTTTATTAAAAATTCGTCTGATCCTCATGAAATATAACAACAATTTAATCAATTATGTATTCTCCGCTTTTGCCAACGACCGTTTGCCCAGTTTGTCGATGTTCCTTTGCCAGAAATCTGCTGGCCAAGATTCGAATAAGTTGAGGAGTGACCGGGTTGTAGGGGAGAAAATGAGCTTTCGATTGGTGTAGTACACATTTGTTCAAATTTTATGCATCGTTGCGAGGCAGGTGTTTTGTTCAAACGCTCATGACTTATTACTCAACCCAATATATTCCATTTGCATAGTCGTTTTATGACTGATCTTGTTCAATTTTAGGAACCATAGTTCAGGGTTGGCGAACCTGCGACCCGTGGGCCAAATAGTGACCCACGGTGAAGTTTTAATTTATCTCTAGGTTTCCTTTTTTTTTGTACCGTTTCGCGTGAACCGTTTCCTTAGCGAGTGACCCACACTGATAGATTTTTCTTAACAATTTGTACAATTTTGATCCACAAGGGCCAAAAGGTTCGCCAACCCTGCCATAGTTCTTTTATGTGTTCTACCTAATTATTTGCCAATTTTCTTTCAACAAAACTACCTCGTATGAACTCCTCTTTGTCGTTCTTTGAACTAATTCAATCAAAAGAACGAAATATTGCATCATTAATATAAACATATCTCTCAGCAACCTGCCATTGCGGCCATTCCATACAATGAAGATTGCCAAAAGAACCGACGAGCTATAATACCTATTGCCATAGCTACTGTATTGTCAATATGAGTATTGCTGATTGTGAGCACTTTCTTGACTTTATAATCTTAATAGACGCTATTATCAGTATGCTCGTTATACCGAATATAATAAAATTCACCATAATCAGCTTCGTGAATTCCTTGAAATTGTTTGTTTGGATGCCAATGCAAACGGCATATGTTGCATCGCTTTTATCGTAAAATAACCATCGTTAAAAAGCGTACCGCGTTCCTGTTGAGTACCGCACGTAAAGGACTAATAAAGTATTTGTCAATTCTAAGAAAAATGCCGGTTTAACTTAGAAGTGCAGTTCAATTCCGCCAAAAACACACGAAGCGAACTTGCGTAAATTGAGCGCGTTTATAAATATGCTCCGACAGAGGGCGCCGCCTACGTCCATATGCTTTCTGCCACTTTCTGACACAAAGCAAGCTGGGCACGCCGAAGCGTTGCGTGCCGTGTCGTTATGTGTTGTGTGCTGTTCGTGCGGTCGCGCCGCGTTCGTGTCAGCGCCGTGTTTTCGATTTTTTCGCGTCGCCGCGGATACTGTTATCTCGCGCGCCCGATGATTCATGAGATCGGCGCACGAAGTTAGACATCTCAGCGCGACCGCCAGACGGGCGACGACGCCGCGCGCCGAAAACAAACAGCACGACGTGTCTCCGCCCGCAGGAGAGCGCATCTGTTGTGGGCAGGCTAATAGCGCCCGAGACGATGCAGTCGCCGGAGCGTGCCGCCGACGCCGCTCCAGTTGCATCGTAATTAATTCCACCTAGCTGTAATCGCAATTACGTCGGCGCCGCGAGCCACATACGCGCCCGCCGCGCGCGAAATGAAGTTCAAGCTGTGAGACGCGCGAGTCCGGCAGAGGCATGGCCGAGCGCAACCACTTCGAGGGCGGCAGCAACGGCGGCAAGTCCAATGGACCGCAGCTGGACGAGCCGCCCAACTCGCGGCTCTTCATCGTCGGCAGCAAGAAGCTGACCGAGAACGAGTTCCGCGAGGCGTTCGCGAAGTTCGGCGAGATTGAAGATATCTGGATGGTCAGAGATAGAAGGACTGGAGAATCAAAAGGTAAATGTGCTGAAAACTTTCTTCACATTCTACTAAATCACAATTGCAATTGCAGGTGTAACTTATATCAAATATTCTAAGACCAGTGAAGCAGCCACTGCCTATGAAGCAATGAATGGTAAAACCATGCATGGGTCAGATAGACAGATTAAAGTTATGATTGCATCAAGGTGAGCAGATCAACATTAGTCAGGAAACAGATGAATGTAACCAATTTCCGTTGTTTCAGTCGAAATAAGGGCTCCCAAAGGGAAGAAAACGAAGACGAAAAAATCCAGCGGTTGTTCATCGTCGCTCCGAAGACGATGACCGAGCCGGATCTCGAGAACCACTTCAAAGTCTACGGCGACATCGATTACGTGAACATTGTGCGCGACAAGGAGACGCGGGAGAGCAAAGGATTCGCGTACATAAAATATTACAAATTCTCGCACGCGGCGAGGGCGTACGAGGAGTGCGACCGGAAGTACAAGGCGGTGTTCTCCGAGCCGAGGAAGCCTAGCATGAAGCGATATTCCAACACGGAGTTCTCCGAGAGGACGGTGAACAGTTGTCCCAGCGAGAGTTTCAACGGAGACAAGTGCTACAGATTAATGGTGATAGGAAGTCCGTACTTGACCGAGGATCAACTTTGGAAGTTGTGTAATATTGTACCAGGTATTGCCCCAGTTTCTAGGCCCGACAGCCGGTAGATTACTTCACATGTGACGTTTCGATTCGAAGGTCTGGAATACGCACATTTGCGAATAGAAGCTGCCAAAAGAAGAGCGATCGGGACCGTCGTCTATTCGTCCAAGCAGTGGGCGACGTACGCCGCCGAAAAACTCCACGGTTTCGAATACCCGACCGGATCGAGATTAATCGTCAAACCTGACGGCACCGTGCCCCGGATAGATTCGCCCCGATCGGTGGGGAACACTCGAATAGGTGGCGCAGACACTCCCACCAACCTCTTACAGTTAGCGGAGACCATCGCGCACGCCACGAGTATTATCCAAAACGCCGGGCTTGCTGGTAACTGGCTAATTGATAACACCATTAGCACGCGCACAAATTAAATGCTGTTTTCAGTCGGAGCGTCGAAAAGTAATTCCTTTGACATTCCCCAATCGGACACTTCGGACATCTGCAGTGTCAGATTGCCTTCCCCTCAACCTTTGGCGTCGATAGACGCCGAAACGCAAGCGCGATGCTTCATCGTCTGCACGCCGCCGCCACCCTCGTCGGCCGTACTGCGCGACGTCTTCTGTCGCTTCGGCAATTTGATCGAAGTGTATCTGCTGGCGAACAAGAACTGCGGGTATGCCAAGTACGCCAGCAAAGATTCGGCGGCGGAAGCTATCAAAGTGAGTCGAGAGTGACGCAATGTTTACGCGCCGATAGTGAATGCGATTATTTCAGATCTTGCACGGGGCCGACGTGTGCGGCGGTCGCATAAAAGTGATACAGGCCGAGGAGCGCAACGAGCAGTCTCGAAAGCGTCAGCGGACCGACGAATAATCACCGTAAGTGACTCTCGCAAACTATGCATACAATATCGAACGCTCGAAAGAGCGTGGCCGGGGTGTCGGTGGATGTGGACCATGTAATATGACAATGCGTACATGCGCGCGTGAATTTGCGACGACCGCAAGAACACGCGCGCTTGCATCTTGTGATTTATCTGTGATATTTGTTTCCATTAGGTTGTAGCGCGTGTAAAACAAAACAAAAACGTAAACACACACTTGTCAGTCACAAATGGACTAGTTTATAACCGGACCCCCCCGGACTGAAAACACAAAACTGGACTCGGACGTACAACGTTACAAACGAACCGCGCATTCATTGCAAATATACCAACCACCACTGACAACTCCAACTCCAAACCTATCACCTTTACAATGACCATGAAAGCAAGAGCGAATTGCGAGCCTACCAACCGATTTAACTGTTTAGCTGCCTAGGCATGGCTTAAAATTAGATAGGAAGATGCGTGACTACTTGAACTGTGAGGCCTGTCGCAGCTTTGACGAGCGAAGTTTTTTTTTTGCCAAACGATGCGACTCCGCAACTGACCAATTTAAGCACAATTTTATGAGAAACATACATTCGGACGGATACTGCGATTTTGGACGTTTGTGATCTAAAGTGGCAATGTTTCGATGTTTAGTGATACTGTTCCATATTATATTTGTACCTTATCATTGCTTTTATTTTATAATTTATGATTGATAATGTTATTTGAAAAGATGTACAAGATATATATGTTTATGAAGAAGAATAAATTTGTAATTTTATCTGAAGGCGAGTTTTGGTGAATCGCGGCCGATTAGATTATGCTCTTGGGCTTATCCGCCGATAAAACCTAGGCGAGTCAGTGGGTTTTGCGCGACCCCCTCACTTACTTTAGGGTTACAATTATGACCTACGTTATAGACTGAGCATAATTTTACTTTGCAAATATTTCTCAACCCAAGCAACATTATGATTAGTAACTTACGCGAATTCGTACACTGTGTAGTGGCTAGTCAAATACGCAGTGGTTGTACGGGACGAATGATCAAATTGAGTTACGCCCCTAAACTCACCAATTCTATCGAATTTTCGATATGCGTAAAAGACGCAGATTGTGCAAAATATTCACAACTTCGCATCGTTCGCATCGTATCAACCGAAATATGTCATTTTCAAATAATTTGTACAAAGATGGCCGACTGTTTGTCGCGGTTATGTTCAGGTTATCATTTTCTACTTATGTTAACTGTGTTAAATGCTAATAACAAGAAGAATACTCCCTCCTTACCAGATATCCGTCGTGAACAAAGAATTCGCTGGATTACGTTACCTTAATTGTGCATGCTTACGACAAAATTCGTTGCTAAAATTCGTTAAGCTCGCCGCGGTCGTGGAAGAAATCAAAGAACTCGAACAAACGCAACCAGCATAACTTGTCACGTGGGGTACAACATTGCGGCGTCAGGTGGCGCTGGCGACGCACACTTGACCAATCACCGCTCCGCGCTGGCTGCGTAAAGCAGTTTATGGTTTACGGAGTGCGCCGGAGGTGTATGCGAGGACCCACCCAAGAAAACGTACGTATTTTCTGCGTTTCTCGCCCGAAATATCGCGCCCGGCTCAATGAAGAAGCGTCCCCAGGACGCGCGCGTGCGTCCGTCCGCGGCCGACGGCGTCGGCGGTCGCCTTCTGTCAGCAGCGCCGGTTCTCCGGGTCGAGCGCCTCTCGAGCACAGGATGACGTCCGCTGACGCTGCGTCGCTGGAATGCTAAAAATGGCAGCTTTTCGATAAAAATTCGTGCATAATTTAACTGTACATCGTGCGCTCGTGCGGAATGTAAACACCCGGCGCGCTAGGGCGCTGCCCAAAACGCTCGCGACGGCTCCCGGAGTCGCGAAGCCAAACGTGCGCGGCGCATCGCTCGGGCCGACAGCACGGGACACAACCTCGATTCGCGTTTGTTTCGTCGCAACGAATTGTTTTGTTGTTTGTTTCGTCGCTCGCGCGTTGTCGCCGCGCGCGTGCATTGTGTCGGCGTTAAATGCGCCCGATTGCAACACAATGCGATAATTTTTCGGGCATCGCGCGCGGCGTCGCTTTCCTACCGAACGCTCCGCGACTCCGCTGGATTGCAAGCATGTAACCTGTGCGCACCTCTTTTCCAGATCCGGCTGAGAAGAAGCGCGTGCGACAAGGCTCAACATGCAGACTATCAAGTGCGTCGTTGTCGGCGACGGTGCCGTCGGTAAAACATGCCTCTTGATTAGGTGAGTAATGAGTTAGTGGTAATGCAAATATTTGCATTATCTAGGCATTATCAATGTTTATAGAAATTTGTGAGCACTGTAATCATGATACGCTACTTTAAATGCTTCAATCGTGCGAGGCAAGCGTCGATAATCGAATTGTTTTCGTTCCAGCTACACAACAAATAAATTCCCTTCGGAATATGTTCCAACTGTGTTTGACAACTATGCAGTTACTGTTATGATTGGTGGAGAGCCATACACATTAGGACTTTTTGATACTGCAGGTCAGTGGTTTACATTGTTCATATTTATATGAGCCAATTACCAAAATTATGCGTTTTTAGGTCAGGAAGATTACGATCGTCTTCGGCCACTCAGTTATCCACAAACCGACGTCTTCTTAGTATGTTTTTCCGTTGTAAGTCCGTCCTCGTTTGAAAATGTCAAAGAAAAAGTAAGTTCCATAAGTTATTATCTTCATTAGGGTGATTCAAGACAAAAGACGCAAAAATGCTTTCTTATGAAAAGATAAAGTTTCATCTTGGCGCTTATTCGCTTAACGATTCGCACGTATTGCGAGGACGCCTTGGCTTCCTATGGGATCAAACCATTAAGGCCCTAAAGTACCCTTTAAATGTATGTTGATCTGCACTTCAACATACATTTAATAGCAAGTTAATAACGTTTTTCAAGCATATTGCGACGATCGAATCGATTCTCTGCTAACGCTAGAAACCAAGGGATCTGTGACACATTTAAACAAATTGAGACCAAAGTAGATAGTAATAGATAGAATTAGCGCAGAAATTCATGCTAACATCTCTCTAAAAATGCATAAAATATAAATGCAAAGTGACTGTGAGTATAAGCATTTTAGCTTGTTTGATCTAAATTAATTAAAGTATTTATACTTTAAGAACATTTTTAAAATGATGTTTTAAATCGTTCAAAACAACTTGTCCAACTTGTTTAAATTTGATTTAATAATAATGCCTCTTCTAACGTATCCGCTGTGCTGCCAATTATTATCAATATCGCACAATCTATTGGCTTTATTTCAATTTATGATAAAAAGTTTTACAACTGGGTTGGTTTATTATCTTGGATTTTTGGATCTCTAGAAATTAGCGTTCCCTGAAGCAATAATTCATCATTAATTATTAATTCTTCAGTTGCCCAAAACTAGCTCGTAAAATTAATCTTTATATACCGAGTTTTATCTGTGTTTGAAATATGCAAGAATGTTTTCCGAGAATCACGTCGTGGAACAGCCTGCATCTGCTATCAATTTTACATGTGCTAGCCAAAGGAAAAACCATCCAGTCACAATATGATAATGAGTTGAACATTCTAGAAAAATGAGTTTTGTTGTTGTGATTATTTTTTGCTATATTTACTGGCATCGATGAATCAAGGATTTAATGAATAATCAGAAAATCAAAATATGCAATTTTCATTCTGGAATTAAACTTTTAAGCTTGATAGCGGCAAGCATTTTAATTTTAGAATCACCCTAATCTTTACACATTATTATGTCTACGATCTGTGACTAATGACGTCTCCGTTGCATCGACAGTGGGTGCCAGAAATAACTCATCATTGTCAAAAAACGCCCTTCCTTCTGGTGGGAACGCAAGTGGATCTGCGAGACGACAATTCGACGATCGAGAAGCTAGCCAAGAACAAGCAGAAGCCCATCTCCATCGAGCAGGGCGAGAAGCTCGCGAAGGAGCTGAAGGCCGTCAAGTACGTCGAATGCTCCGCGCTGACGCAAAAGGGCCTCAAGAACGTCTTCGACGAGGCGATCCTGGCAGCTCTCGAGCCCCCAGAGCCGGTCAAGCGTAGGAAGTGCGTGATATTGTAAGCCGCCAGGCGATTGCACCGCGTTTTATACCTAAAACAACAACTATTAACACTTTCAACACTAATCGAACTCGCGATCATTCAAACGATGTTTGAAACTGCAAGCGTTTGCAACAACGGCATTCGCGGCGGGAGGAAAATCAATGATGCGGAATTAAGGATCGATGCAAATAAGGGATACTATTTAAAAAGAAAAGTATTGAACATATACTATAATAATACTACATTTAATAATTAACGGTAAGCATTTCAACGTACGATTACTACTGATCGCTGCAAGAGGAGATTAAGGGCGTATACCGAGCGTGAGACGAAATAACGAGACTTCCCTAAAAAAAAAGCGAAACAAATAGCACAGATGTTGAGTCCAAACACCAATAATATTTTAAGCTTTTGAATATTTTTAAAGCGCGCGCGCGCACGAAAATCGCACACGCGGCGAATCCCGCACTTCTTCGTCTGTAATTTATTGACTTGACATAATGATGTTAGCGACGACTCTAAGGAAAAACGTTAACTCTCAATGAGCGTTAGTAAAAAAAATATATATGTCTATGCAATTAAGACAGAGTTCGACGTTGTTCGAGTTTTGTAGGCTTTTTAGTTTCATGTTTACTAGCATATCATGTGTCCGGGTTCTTAAGGTTTCGGGTTACTTTCTGGGATAAGCAGGACGACATTGTAAAAAATATTTAAGTCTGCTCTTAAAAAATATTTATAATTGTCCTACGTTAAGTGTTGCGATTCGTTTATTCGATTAGGAGTTAGATTCTAAGCCGAGCAATGTAACGTTGCGTTTGATGCGTCTTCCGACGGACGCGGACTCCCTGCGCGTGCGATTTTCTCCCGCGAATCGGACGAAAAGCAAGAAAAACGCTCAAAATATTAGAGGATAACGGTGAAACGATGCCCGATGTTAGCGTATTCAAGCGAACACAATAAACGCGAAGGTCTAATTTATCGTAACAACATCATTCATACTCGCTGTACTGAAACGACTACAACATTTGTAACACCCTGTAATTACTTTTGTAACGGCTAGCGAAAGACGGAGATCGAGCTTATACTACGTGTGTGCTTCGAGGGCCTTGGCGGCGGAAGAGCGAGACGAACGCATTTAACTACATGTGTGTATCGAGTGTTTCCCGACATTCTAGCGAAGCGCGCAATTCGTGCATTAAAACAAACAGTTAAAATACCTCATGTAACACTCGCGTCCCGTTTCGGATATTACGAGACTTGGTGCTGAGCTGCATTTCCTGAATTACCGAAAGCAAAACAAAATATCCGTTTAGTCCTCGTTCTGTTTCCGAGACTAAGAACTATGCATAAACAATGGTTGCCTTCGTATTAACAATGTAATACAATATATTAAATTACTATTACGTTTAATTAACGATTATTAACCGCGAGAGAAGGAGCAAAGCAGTTGAGTTTAGTTAGGCTTTTATTTTTTCAATACTTTAGACGTGATGCGAACATGTGTACGAACTAGAGGCGCAGTTTCGTTTTAAGTTGGGTCGAAATTCGAGAGACGTCCCGAGTGGAAATGCAATCCGACGATCCGTGCACGAAGGGCGTCGGTTACATAACGTGTAATTATTTATATTTACTTTATCGTTGTAACTTCATTTATACTGTTTCTTTTATTATGAATTATGATTAACTATACTATGATATGATATATCAAATTTCTAATAACTTTTATACCTTTAGGCGTATGTAAATAATAAATATTGAGTGGATGCTAAGAATAATAAAACGTTTGTCCCACGATGATGATATTCCTGTGAAAGAAACCTTTAAAGTGCAACGGTCAAGCTCTAATAGAACCAAAGAAGAGAACTGTCGTGTACCCCTTTGCACATTTGTCAAAAATCAAATCAATCGTAGCAGCGAAACTACATTCACTACGACTTTGTTATTCGCATTATTCGGAAGCAGGCAGACTCCTTCCTCCCTAACGGAATCTAACGGCATCGCACACTGGTGTAGTCCCAGTCGGTTATTTGCTTTCGTCTTACCGTACCTACCATCTGCGTCGTTACGCCCGTCGGTCGTTGGTCAGTGATGTCATCGTTCTCTCCTTCATCCTAAGAGATCGGACTTTCAACGAAAAAAACGCGCGTCTTTGCACCCTTGACCACCGCTCCGTCTAATTAGCGATTGCAAAGAGTCCGCATCCTCTCGTCGCAAAATAAAATAAAATAAAAGGACTCGCCGGTCGACTAGCGTGCGGATGTGCCCATCCGTATTATATAGTTCGTGTGAACAGTGTTCCAGGAGTCCTGCGAAGTTCCAACACTTCTTCGAGGTCGTTCTTTGAACGGCCCATCGTAACATCCCGTCGGCCGGCCGTGGAATAAAAATTGCCATGATGCCATCGCTAGCAACAATACTCATATAACATGTTAAAGCGGTGTTCATCTATCACAAACGTCGTCGAATACTGCAGAGCAAACGTGGCATTGGGAGAAGCATGTTTCGACGTTCTCGTCTTCGGCATCTCCTTCGGAAGTGTGGCATATAATTTTGTGGTTTCCACTTTTATATAATTTGCTGCAAACTCGAGCATATCATAAACAACTAGAAAAATAAAATTGATTCATTTTGATATATTTCTCTAACGATTAGAAGATTTTATTCAGATATACTTTTAAAACAATTTGAAATTGAATTCGCATATTCTTCCAAAATGATTCAAGTCAACAACAAATTCCACGTCAGTATGTTCAATGAAACGTTTGCTTTTCGCTCTAGGAAAATATCAATTAAGTTAGAGAACTTGTTCGGCGGCAATACGAACAATTTTTTAAATTAACTGGAGGGATGTTGAAGATATTCTTCGTCCTATCAGTTACACATACAGTTGATACACTTTTAGTAAAGCCCAGCTGTCCCCGCGAACTTCGTCCCGCCTCATTATAAATTTTATGTTCAGTTCTTTGTGTCCAGTGGATATCTTCCGACAGTTCCCGTTCCAACCCTCCCGGTCCACCCGATTCTATCTTCGCGTTCAATCTGTCCGTTCTAAAAATTTAATTATTTATTCACAATGTATAAAATTACCAATTTCCCGTTTTCTAAATGTAAAAGACATTGCTTTCGTCAAACCCTAATTTTGCAGACACGGTAAAAACGTCGCGATACAATAACATTTTTAAGGCCCTTTGATCGTGTACATATATCCGTTCTCAGTTTCTCTTCAGTTTACGTCGTTTACGTTCTAGCTTCATTCTAAAGCGCTGTCCTTTTTTAAACGATCCGTTCAGTTCTCACTTTTCCCAGTCGTGTCAGTTCTCTACAGCAAACATGAATTTTAGTAGTAATTTAGTTTATTTATTTATTAATTTTCTACGGCAAGATCATAAGTATTGAATTAATTTCAAAATGGTACATGCAGCGCCATCTGTTGATTATCGATTTCGTTTGGATATAGCGTGGAAAGTCGTGCAGGACTTTGTTAATATCCACTCGATTTTCTCGAATAAAAATAGAAAAGTAAACTAAAAGATAGATATTTTTCTATCAGGATAAGTTTAGTCCACAATTATAGTCTTAAGGGTTTCGGAGTTATTTTTAATATTAAATTTTAAATATGATTTTCGTGAAAGGCGGATTTTCTATATTCAAAAAATAAGTAAACTACATAATTATGTCTACGACCAAAATTAATTTCAAATCTATAGTTACAAAATTAAAAGTTGTTAAGCCTTGCCACTTAAGCCACTGCAAGAAATTAAAAGAAAAGCGTTTCTTGCGCTTTTCCGCAAGGTCATTGATCGATAGCCGGGCTGGAATCTCGTATATATTTTTGTGCTAAATAAATAGGTATTAAGTTTGATTGGAGTGGTTGCAACGCATAACACGCCCATGTTGGGGCAGATAAATCGAGTATCTTCTTGCTTTGAAATGTCGTAGCGTAATATTGTAGATTGATACACATCCATGCTTAGGTGATTGACTCTCAAAGTCACGTAAATACCCGAAACAAGTTCAAAAGATAAAACACACATTTTGAGTAGTCTAGTAGTATTTTAATTGCCCAAGGCATTTCCATATCATCAATCACATTTTAATGGCTTTTTCACATGCTAATCGCTGATTGGAATAGATGTCCACATCCTTCGTATAATTGTTAATAGCTTAATGATCTAGTCGCTCGGTTGCAATTAAAAATAGCATGAATCGTAATTAACACTCCGCGAGAGCGCGTGCGGCTGTGCGAACGCGGGATGCGCACGTTGCGTACGCCCGCGCCGCGAGTCCTATTTTCGGAGTGCGCGCGGCGCGGCGCTCGACGCGTCGCTATGGATTTTCGCGTCGCCTCGCTCGAATTCAGATGCAAGGTCAGCGGTTAAAGTGGGTGAGATTCCCGCTACTGCACGCGCTACGAATCGCGGCGTATCGATTCGATCAATACACATGACACCGACGTGCTCGGATGAAAACATTCGCGAGCGAAGACACGAGCGCAGCAACCGCAACCCTTCGCGAGGCCGACTCCGTTCGCGGCATCGTCGACGTCGTCAACAGCACGGGGCCGGTCGCAATCCACCTGGTGATCAGTACGCGCGGTTATCAGATGCGGCGCAACGCTGGCGACGACGTGCGACAGGTGCGGTGCACGGCGTAAACAAATCGACGCTGGCGTAAGGGCAGCGGCGCAGTGCCAGCTGTGGTGGTGGTGGCGGCAGGATGTCGTCCGCCGGCAGCGGCGGCCCGCTGCGCGGCAAGTGCCGCCTCAACGCCGACGGCTGCGTCTCGTTGGGCGACATCATCACGTCGTTCCATTCGTCGATACGCGAGGAGCACGCGTGGGCGCTGTGCTATCAGTGCGCCAAGTTCTTCGTCGACAATTTGCGCGCCGATCACAGGTCCACCAGCTACCTGGTGACTGACATGCAGCATGTGTTCCTGCAGCCGGATGGGAATCTGCATCCGTACACACTCTACCACCAGCAGCCGGATGACAATCGCAAGCCCATCAGCAACCAGTTGGAGCTCATCAATGGCTTGGGATGCATCATTTACAATGCTCTAGGTGAGGACCATAGCACATCGGAATCATGCAGTAGTTTTGCAAAAAATAGGTCAAGTATTATTGACATCTAGCTTGTAGCTTGCAGCAACCTTTGACCTACAAGAAGCAAACATGAAAATATACCCAGAACCTATTATTAGCTTGCAGCAAAATGAAACGTTTTGCTTGAACTTTGGCCTATGACAAAGATGCATTTCATGTTCATTTTTTATATATTTTAGACCAGGGAACAAACAATGGTGAAGAGCGTACGATAAGCAAAGACCTGGAGGATTTGATAAATGACATGGTGGTTTATGAACAAAGTTTTCACCATGAAACTGATGATGAGGGCATTGAGCGTGATGCTGGAGATCCCGATGGTGATGAATCTGCTTCTAGGCATCCAAACCACATAACATTACACAAAGTCTTAGAAAGGTGTGTTATAATTATCTAATAATGTTAATATCTAATTATTATCTTATTGTATGTATGGTTCCTCAGATGTGAAAAACATTTAGGAAAATTGAGTAAAACCGAGGCAGAGTCACATTACCGTGCGGTTGTGAAGGCTCTGGTGGCCGAGGCCCTCGAATTATCTACGTTTCTCGAGAGCGTGGCTTCTGGCATCAATTCTCGTAATGGCGACAACACCAACACCGACCTGGAGCAACTCCAGTTCGCCGATTGGGCTAGGTTTTGGGTGCAGGTCATGTCCGAACTTCGTAGGGGCTTTAATCTCAAGAAAGTCAACTATGCCAAGGCACCTATCGAGTACGAACTTACTCCGTACGAAATACTCATGAAAGATATTCGAACATGCCGATATCAACTTAAGAAAATTATGGTGAGTTATGTTTGCATGTTTTCATTGAGAATGGGAAGTAGATTCTCTGTTGCGGATTGATAATGCGGATATAATATTTTCGGAATCTTGTGTTAAAGGTTAATGACGATGTACCGAAAGTTAACAAGGACGCGCGTGCCATCATTCTCGACTTCATTCGTTCGCGGCCTCCACTAAAGAAAGTCTCCGAGCGCAAACTGCCGCCCCGACAATACACTTACACGCCGCGCGAGCAACTGATGCATTCGATACGGAAAGGTCGCAAGTTGCGCAAAACGAAATTCCCGCAATCGCCGACGAAAGCGCGACATTTGCCCACGGGCGTCGGCGGCGGTGAATCAGCGGACTCCACCCCGCGCCGCCTCATCAAGATCGATTTAGCGCAGCTGGACGACGACGACGACTCGGACGACAGTTCGGAGTCTTGGGCGGCCCCGGAGCTCACGCGATTGGAAGCGGCCAACTTGGAGCCGTATGACTTGGCGTTAGAGACGCCTTCACGACCTGCGCCGCGAAGACACTCCCTGAGCGTGTGTTTGGAGCCGAATATGGGAAGTCAGAGTGTGCCGCAGTCTCGACCGTGTTCACGGCAATCCTGCGCCAGTTCGGATACGTTGGACGGCGTGTCCGTTCAGTTGCCGCCGGAGATTTCGAAGGCCCTGGAAGACAATTCGAAGCCGTGGCACGAAAACGTAAGTCTAGAGGATCGACTCGCATTGACTCTCGAAGAAATCGTTCACATTAGAATAGTGCTCACCAAGGCGGAGTTAGAAGCACTGCCCGTCGAAGGACACGTACGCGGCGACGTGGAAAACCGGAAGGTGTGTTTCCTCTGCCTCAAAACGCGCTTCGGAATACTCGGTCCGTGGGGACATCGATGCGCGTTGTGCAAGCGCACCGTGTGCTCCAAGTGCTACTCCAAGATGAACATTCCAATGGAGCATTACTCCAGTTTGCCGGTGGTGTTGCTCAGCCCGAGCATGATGTGCACGCCGGAGGAGGAATACTCGAAAGTGCTGAACACCAAGAACAGCGCGAACTCCAGCCCACAACCTAGTCCTTGCAATTCGCGACCGCCGTCGTCCTTGGATCGGTTCAGATCGAAGGCGTCCAGCGCGGGAAAGCCGAGCGTGGTGGACCGCCTCAAAGGAAGCCAGATGCTGGTGTGTCACGACTGCAAAATGATGGTGCTGCAGATCATCAAATCCGGACAGGCGAATCGCAGCGCAATCAGAAACAAGCACCTGCAAAACTTGACGCTCAATCTGGAGCCCGTCTTCACTGTGCAGTGAAGAGACCTAACACTTCCGAAGTCAAAGCCCAACACTCACCAAACACACCGCAAACAAAGAAAAACCAAAGGTTACAGTTACAGGTTTAGTTTTAGTCACACACTCGATCGGAGTTCTTTCACGTGATAACTACGAAGACCTAAAACTTTCGAAAAAAAAGTTAGTACTTGAGCTTATTACAAATGAGACGATTCGTTACCACGTGACGATCGCGCTGAACAATTAACGAAATGTATAATGACATTAACGGGGCTGTGTTTTTAGTATTTTTTTTTTCGTTTTATATTTAAGTTTAATTGTTTTCTCTCGTCGCAGAGACGATTTCTAGACATTCCACTGTCACTAAAAAAACTGCTGCAAACTTAGACCAAATTTACACACGTTTCTCTTCTCTAGAATTAAGACTAAGCTAATCGTAAGCTAAGATTTAGTCAAGTATACATACAAGCTAACGATACGCGAAAATCTGCACAATATCCAAAAAACGTTAAGTATTATAATGGAGCACAGACGTTAAACGCTCGCATGCGGGGCTAACGATAGATTTAAATCTCATGCGATTATCTCATTACGCAGAACCTTAACATCTAATAAATGGAACCCCTAAGACTGTAAATATTACATTGTGTGAGCAAATGAACAATCTGATGGTGTTTCTCAAACGCGTCGGCAGTTTGTTCCTTTCGAAATGATTGATGTAGCGGTTAAGACAAATTCGTAGAATGTATTATTTATTGATTATGCATTATGTGAATTCGATTTATTTTGAGTAATTTAATGCATGTTTTCGAAGCGTGGCCTAATTGGTTTTATCCAGGTATGAAATGATTTGAGTGTCGAACAAAAAGAAAACACAACAAGCGAATCAATCGATGTACAATAGTAAGCGGACGGCATTGTTAGATGCATCAAATGTGAAAATAGAGACCTTACTTGTAAGTGCGATTACACGAACGAACAGAGAGATATGATATACATATAAACGATGTTGATTAGGAAGACTCAAGGGCGTAACTGTTGGTGCTTGGCGCATTCTCCTCGTTCACTCGACAAATTAACTACAATGCGAATTTCGTTTGCTAGAACACTAGAGACCAAGAAATATGCCTATTATTTTCGTATTCAGATGAGAGTATAAAACTATTAACAGATTGTATATCTGCTGTTGAGATTTTTAAGATATATATATTACGACACAATCAGATGGAGATGTAGAATAAACGAATGGACTAACGATGAACTATATCAAGCACACGAATTCGCAACTATTTGAGCAAAATCGTAATAAGAATGCGTGTTGATTGTTAAAAACTATTGTAAGGGCGATGGAAAACTGCAGGCGCTTCGGGAACAGCGACAAGACTCAAATAGATAAATAGAAAATAGCAAATCTTTAGTTTCTCATTCACACACAGACGCGAGACGTTTCGAAGCGGTTTGCAGTTCCCCGTCGTCGATAAAAATATCTATTAAAAGTTATATCTTCGTAGCAAACGATGAGAACTAAACTAGTCCTAATAGTCTCTATTCAAATCTAACAACTTAAATAAGGCGTAATGTAAGATCTTGCAGATGAAAACCTTGAAAGCGTAATCGATGCCGAGAAACGATCTGATCTCTTCCATCGTCTGCAATTACTCAAGTCACAAGCGACGACCACACGAACACGTTTTATGTTTGATGTTGAATGGCGAAAATGAAACACTAAATGCGAAACTCAAATATAAATTGCTGGCAACTCACAAATTGCGTTTCTTTTTCATTCGTGTGGGTTTCGGGTTTAAGGCGGCCTTGGATAAAAGTGAGGTAAGTAAAGAGACGTCATCGCGATTTTCAACTTTTTTTTTTGATACAAATAATAACCTGATACCACAGATGTAATAATGTTAGAATTCTATTTCGTGTGGTAAAGCGGTTACTTCTTCGCTGGCGCTGGCGCCTTCTTGGCGGTCTTGGGCTTCTTCTTCCTGTCCTTCAGGATTTGCTCTCGCCGCTTGGCCTGCAACTTGGCGGACCTGATGGCGGCAACGGGCTCTGGAAGCTGTAATCATAAAAGATGTTTAGTATCTGCTGCTCTTAATTAATTTCACGCTTGTTTTGCAACAAATTAAGTCAGTCGTGAATGTCAACGAGTAATCATGGTAATTTCTCATAACCCAGTGCTCAGAAGCATATCATCATTTAAATGCAAATCAATCGATGGTCGTTGACAATGTGAAGCTGTTTTAAAGTTCTACTTACTCCGTTCTTCTTGGCCAACGCCACTTCCCTAAGAAGCGTGTGCTTCTTGGTGGCCAGGACAGCTCGCCTCCTCAGCACAGCCGAGTATGGGTTCAGCTTAAGCATGGCCTTGGTGTTGGTCAACGGATTGAGACGACGTACACGGCGAACAACCTTCTTCCTGCAAGTCAAATAGAATCAATTAGCAAACGCATACATTATTCTTTTTCATACCAAAACAAAAAGAAATTTTTAAAAAGGAATCAGATGTCAACAAGTAATCACATTAACTCATAACCCAATGCTCTGAATTAAAAAAAGTTTCATCACAAAACTAAAAGCGGTGGAAAATGACAGGAATAAAAGATTAGTTGAACGTAACACGTACTTGGGCGCACGCAGCACGCTCTTGATCTCGTCGCTCTTCAGCAATTTCGTGAGGTCGGTGTTGGCCATCTTCGGCTGGGGCAGGTTGTAGCCCTTCTTCACCAAGGAGGTCTTCTTCCAGGTGCCGAACAGCTTGTCGAGCTTCTCGAAAGCGGACTGGGTCCAGATGATGAAACGGCCGACGTGACCGCCGGGCGCGAGCTTCAGCAGGTTCAGCTTGTCGACGCTGACGAGGTCGATGCCGGGGATGTTGCGGAACGCGCGACGGAGACCCTGGTCCTTGTTGTAGACGATCAAGGGACCGCGACGCTGGATGCGACGACGGTTGCGCATCTTACCCTTACCAGCACGGAAGCGCTGGGACTTGTAGACCTTGAAACGGTAAACAAAGACGTTTGATTATTTCATCCCAATAAATTCTAATGAAACTCTGAGCAGTTAAATAAAATGTTATCAGTATTTGGAAAGAGATAAAATCACGAACAATATCATAAACACGGACCAAATAACTCATCATTAAAATTGTAACACATTTTCCAATGAATTCCGATCGAATTCGTACCTTCTGGATATCTCCCCAGACCTTAGCCCTGCGGAGGAAGATCACCGCCTGCTTGGTCTTGGTGAACTCCTGGACCTTGTCGGAGACGACGAAGGGAAACTCGGGCACCTGATCGACGACGTGGCCCTTGCTCATGACGAGCGCGGGCACGCCGGAGGCGGCCACGGCGGACACCAAAGCGTAGCGACGCTGGGTGATGTTGATGCGACGGTGCCAGCGGCGCCACGGCTTGGTCGGCGCGAACATGCGGCCACCGCGGCACATGTTGCCGAACGCACCCTGGCCAGAGCGATGGGTACCGCCGCCACGCACACGAGGAATACGGGCGACAGCGCGGCCAGTACCCCAAGACTCAGCAGAAGTCTGATGACCTAGAATATAAAACATTCTGCATTAGAAACAATCCAAATACCTCTACTAACACTAAGACAATGAAAAGTCATCAGAAGTGGTTAAGGAGTATAATCACTGACAATATCAGCAACACGGACCTAATGATCATCATGAAAATGTTTTAGTTAAAGCTAATTAAAATCGGCATGAAATCTTACCAGCCCTATCGCTGACGCTGTAAGCCTGGCGATGATTCATCGACATCTGCTGGTGAACGAAGTTGACCACATCTGGGCGGATTGGGGCCTTGAAGACGTACGGGAGACTGACCACGCGGTCCTTAGCCGACTCCGACTTCTCAGTGTATATGCTCACCAACGGGCGAGCCGCAGATAAAGACTGCAAACACGAAACATTTCAGAGTCTCACCTCGTGCTCCACGCGACTCCGTCAAATCGAAACGTTTACATCCGCGATAATTCAGAGCTTTTGTTAGTTATAGTCATGAACAAATCATAAACACGGACCAAAAGCAGTTCATCATGAAGTACGCGACGATTTCCGACGGCGTGTTTATAAATACCAATGGCGACTAACCTCTAAAGCAACCGCGCCTCACCACGTTCATTTTCACGATGAAATGCATCATTTTCACAAATCCGCACGCTCAATTAAACATTAACACCATAATAGTCTTAATTCGCAAAGTTTTAAACTTAGAACAAACGATATTTGTCGGCTTTCGATGTTGAAAACACGTGGCCTATGCGCGTATGGCACGGCGTGTAACATGTTATTGAAGATGTTCGAGTTTCGCGAAAATTCACGCCGCACGCGCAAAACTTTATTCTCGCCCGTGGAGTGACGCTTGCGGAAGACAACGAAATGAAAATAACACTTACCATTCTTGTGGTTTACTTATAACTAGTTCTCTTTACACATAAGCACACCAAGCGAACTCCGCGTCCGCCATAAAAAGGAAGTGCACAGCGGCCATCACGCATCACGTCGGTTTCGCGGTGGTGCCTAGGGGGCGCTGTTACTTCCTTTACGGCGGTAAATTCAAATGACAGGTATAAAAATATTGCACCTAACATTTCTTTCAAGTTAGGTGTCAACCACATTCATTATAACTATAACTGTGAAGGGCCTTCAAAACACGATGGGCAGGAAAAATGTTACCTACGCAGCCTGTAAAATTAAACTACGACATTCGAAATCAATATGATCGCATGAGCAAATGATCAAAAATTATTTAGAAAACAATGTTAAATTGAACACATGGAAGTGTTTTTATGTAGAAAGACATTTACAAGATTTTCTAGAATATTTAAAATAGGAAAATTAAAATTCCGAACATGTAAAAAGCGTAAAAAAATCAGTGATATTCCCGGTATTCTTATTCTGTTCATAAGGTGTACATTGGGTTGCCTATAGTAAGCACTAATCCATTTAAAACTTTAAATGCTTTAAAGTTTATTTAAAGAATACATCAGCATCAAGTATTTTATATAACATTTATGATAATTAACAAAACGACTTATTTTTGAACCAAATTATGATGTAAAACGTGTTATTAATGCACTTCTTTGTGCAGGTATAAAAATATTGACCAAACAAATCGCTTATTCTGAACACGATACTCAAACAGACAGTGCCATATTTTATACAATGTTCGTCCCTCGAACTATTTCTGATAATATTTTAGCGGTGTATCATACTAAACAATCGAAAGATGTGAGCAGATTGATTAAAAGTGAAGATTTTACGTACTGGACCAAGAAACACGTGAAAACTTTAAAGAAAATATGTTTAGATACAATTATGATAAATTGGGAAGGTATTTGATGCTTAAGAATTATAAGTGTATGCTTAGTAATGCGTTATATTTGGAGAGTATCAAATAATTAACAAATTTGTGCTTGATGAAGACGCCAGGTATGTTTTGGACAACTTACCATCCGACATACCCTTCAAGCTAGGCGTAAGTCACATCCATGACGATTTGTACTGGCGAAGGGCCTTCAAATCACGATGGGCAGGTAAAATGTTACCTATGAGGCCTGTAAAATTAGATTACGATATTCCCAACCAATATGATCGCTCAAAAATGAATAAGCTGAACAATGATGAAAATTATTTCGAAAACATTATTAAATTGAACACATGGAAATGTTTTTACGTAGAAAGACATTTACAAGATTTTCTGGAACATTTAAGACCCGAAAACTATAATTCGGAAGAGGTAAAAAATGTAAAAAACATCAGCGATATTCTTATTAAATTCACAATGTGTACATTGGGTTGCCTATAGTAAACACTAATTCATTTCAAATTTTAAAGGCTTTATCGGTTTATGGTTTATTTAAAGATTGCATCAGTACCAATTGTTTTCTATCATTTTTACGATAATTGACAAAATAACACGTTTTGTAAATAAATTATAATACAGAACGTGATATTAATGCACTTGCATGCACGCACATGACGAACTTGAATTTTCCTACAATTATCTCAACATTTATCTGACTGATCCACACCTGTTCCGTGCTCGAACTGCGCGTTCCTAGAATTTCAATTGCTTTGATCGTAGATGAAGGAATTGATAGAATTAAGCAGAGATTACATCATTCGCTTAAAATTAAACCAGCTGCAGGCGCCTGCAGTGCATGACAAGGAACGTATTCCGTTGCAAACAATTTTGCCGGCTTTAATGAACTTGAAGGAACTGAATATTTGCTTCAAACAGGTACGAACATGCAGCTGCAATATTTGCAGTTGCAGTTTTTCCTCAAAACGAAAACACACAATATGTTTGTGAATAATTTATTGCAGACGTACGTCGGAGACGATTTTTCATGGCATGTACTTCAAACAACACAGAGAGACATTGAAAATCTCGGAAGAGGACTTGAAAAATGTGATTTACGAGTTCTGAGGTACAAAATACAACAACAATGTACATTTAATTGCTGCATTCGTCTATATATAGATAATCAAGTTTTCTTTCCTATATATGGGAGTCAATTATAGTTGTTTGTTTGAAGGATTCATTTTTTTTACGTTCCTAAACAATTTTTCTTCATTTTTCTACGTTTAGACGATTTGTGAAGCAATAACTCTTCATTTATCTGACGTACGATTGTTCTTCGTTCACAGAATTATCAACACGGACATAACATGCGCCAAAGTAGCAATTCTCGCGGGTAATTTGTCAACGAATAAAAGTCTACGAGTCTTGGACTTTTCCCACTGCAAAATAGGCGATCAAGGCGTTGCAGCATTATGCGAATTGTTAGAAAAGTTGCCTACATTGCAGGAATTAAACTTGATGAATAATTTTATAGGTTAAGTCGTTGCTTCGATATAACCTAATATGTGAGCCATTAATTCGCTTTGTCTAATTTATAGGATCCAAAGGTTTGGAGTATCTTTGCGAAACTCTGAGCAGACCGAGTATTAAACTCGACCAGTTGCACTTGAATTTAAATAAATTTGGCCCATCCGGCGCGGACTTTTTGTCGAAAATGCTTGAGGAGAATACACAATTAACCGGACTTAATTTATCCGCGTGCGGATTGACCACAGACAACGTGGAGTTGTTGATCACGGCATTGAAGACAAACACGAGTCTCATGCATTTCGACCTGAGCAATAATTCATTGAATGAGGTGAGTCATCAACCTTATAAAGTTTAAATGTCACTGCAAGCATGATAAACATCAACAAGGATCCAAGCACGCGTTAACACAGATTTAATACAATATTAATAATACGTTTTGATTGTTTGCAAACAGCTCCAAACGATTACAAATCGCATAAAGTTAATTTGTGTCAATTTTAAGCTTATTTTACAATTTCCGCCATTTTGTGCTTCATACGCAGATGACCCATATTATACACTTTCACTAATTTGTATTTGTGAACTTAATCAAGCCACATTTGCATAATATCTCTATTGTTGTTCGGCGTGATTATGTATTGTCATCGGTTTGTCGTAATTGTTAACTTTGAACTTGAAATCGTTTGATTATCACGGATTATTCATCCGATTCATCCGTGAATTTGCCCGAAAAGCTGAATGAATGATATACTCATACATAACCACAATTGTCGGCCAGTTACTGTGCGTGACTGGGTTCAGCTTTCAATTACATGGCCGGTAGCTTTATAATTGTTTTGCTTCCAGCGTTTAATTTATTAGATTCGGATTTTAATGCGTTGTTTAAATGTGATTAAGTCACGTGTAAAAATACAATGAATAAATTTACATTTCATTAATTAATAATCTTGAAAAATACGCTCGAAATTAACGAAATGTCTTAATGCTGTTTTAGGGAACTGGTAATTCCATCATTCGTCTTCTAAAAACATTTAATTTTAAATTAAGAACTATAGACTTACGAATGACGCGTATCCCGTCTAAAATTGTCTTAATCATTGAAGAAATTCTAGATGATCGTCAGCGGAAATCGCGCGACGGAAAGCAATTTACTTCGTACAGAGACTCGACGAAAGAAAATGATGCGGCAGATGACATTAAAGTAACTGTTCGCGAGACGAAAGAAAGTGACAGCGCAAACTGTAACGAAAGAGAATTCGGACAAGAAAATAAAGTTGAAAGTAAAGCCTTCCCGCAGTTTCGTACAGTGGAAGAACTTGAAGCACACGTTGCGAACGTGTCTCGAGTATATATCGATGGGTTGAGGCAGGAATTGAAAATTTGTTGTGATAAATATATTGACGGGGGAGGGGAAGAAGAGTGCATCGATGATTAGAATTCAAATTTCATATATACTCTCTAATAATTGCGCAGGTATTATTAATAAACAGGATGTTTTTGAAATTGTTACATTTTGGGTTTTTTGTTTTTTTTTACTAGGAACTCTGTTAGCATAGGCCGCAAGACTTTCGTGAGTCATAATTCGTTTCTTGTAGATACATGTTTAGCATTGGGAAAATCCGACCGCTCATTCCGGCGCACATATTCGTAGTAATTCGTGTTTCAAGTTCACCATGGAATCATGGATTTGTTGCTCAATATTAATGAATAATTTTATTTGACAGGCAATAAACATGCTCTGAATAATATATCGTAAGTACCTAATATACTTACATTTGATTTTGATTCATAATTTCCTTTAATTTCTATTTCATTTATAAGGATTGTACTTAATATGATTAAAAGTAGACCTTCGATCTCTTAAATAGACTAATTCTATGAATTTTAGTTCGGTACTATTTTCGTTACGCTCAAGAATAAATCGAAATAAATTAGTTGCTTGAATGAACTCAACAACATCAATTACGATCATCATTCTTAAATATAACTTTGATTAGCATATTTTGAATGAAATAGGAAGCACTATGACAACTTCTCTGTAAATTATTCTTGCAATTTGTGCTCGCTCTTGGAATATGTGGGAAGTATCCTTGATTGCGGTTATTTCAAATGAAATTGATTCGTATTTTCTTGGCAAAACAACAAAACATGATATTATTGCTGCCACAAAAAGTGGAGTATACGTTTTATAGTATTGATATTATAGAATGTGATGAATCGTTCACATTATCATCTATATAAAATCAGATCAGAAGTTTATTGTGTAGCTCAACGTTCTTCGAACGATTTACGCACTAACTGTCATTGTCATCTATCCAATCTTTTACCCGTCATACAGTTGTTGTCTTTTTACTTCTTTCGTCTCGTGGGATGAGCAGTTTATGAACGAACTATATAGTGAGTCGGGTAGCAAGTTTTGAGCGTTTTCTTGCTCTTGCTCATAGTAACTAGAATTCCCATTACTTTATGATTTGCATTTCAATACTTTCTAGCGGCCGTTTGGCTTTTGCACGTTTCTAGATTGGCATATGCAGCGTAGGATGGGCAAGGCATCTTTAGGCAAGGTTATCTTTAAATGACCCGATTCCCATAGAAAATTTCTTCGACGTTGATGAATACTCCAATTAATATATTTGAAAATGTATTCATCGCTCTTTAAAGTTCGAACATTCATAATTAGAATGAAAATATTTAAGATATTAGGCATTCCCAATAAAATTTCAAATCTCGATATTCCCAAAGTAAATCACGACCGAACACGATCGAATAGCTCTAACGGAATAAAACTTTTTATAACGCAGCTATTCAAGTTCAAGTTTGTTTTTCAAATCGTTTACGAACAATAATTTATAAAGAATCAAAATTATACGGTATTAAAACTTGAAATTATACAGAGTCTTTGTCTAAATAAACTATTAGTTAGATTCTCACCTTTCAACTGCTATTAAACCAAATAAAAACACAATTTACAACAACATCAGGTATCGTTGTGTAGATCTCGTCAGGATTGCTTGCAAATTATGAGATCCTGAGATCCTGTACGGCCTGCGGGCAAGCAATTCATAAGACACGTGCGTGCAAAAAAAAAAAAAAAACGCAAGAAACCAGCTTGGATGAGACGCTGGACAGTGGAATTATGTAAACCCGATATAAATACCACAACGAGCGTCGCAGATCTCATTCGCGGTCGGCGATTACGCCGGCGATCATCGACATAACACAGTAACATTGTCATTGTGCGCAGCGTTCGTGCTGCGATCAGTTAATTATCATACATCGATCTTGATTGGCGCGCGTTAAATTTTAAGTGCGACCATGGGATTAAAAATTGTGGCGTGGTTTATCGCGTCGCTTTTAATTGATTCCTGTAAGTGCTCTTTATGGATTTACCTTTTTTTCATATCGGTGGTGATTATCTTCTGGCGTATTAAATTTGTTTTGTCCTGTTTAGCCCTGCAACACGGCCACAGTCATGGAAGTTCAAGTTCCAGCGCGTACAGTTCTGCTAGTGCATCATGTAAGTGATTATAAACTAATGACATAATTAAGACGTCTTAATTTGATGTTATGACTGACGATTTGGTTTTTAGCTTTCTCTGGCTCTGGGGATGCTCGACAAGCGGGAGAAGAGTTGATTAAGGATATTACCAATGGTATCAAAGGTATTTTAAGTCAATCTGGAGGTTTTGCCGGAGGATATGGCGGCGGATCCGGTTTTGCTGGTGGATATGGAGGCGGCGGCGGAGGCGGAGGCGGCTATGGAGGAGGTTTTGGTAGCGGCACTGCTGGAGGTAGCGGCTACGGAGCGAGTCCAGGATTTGGAAAAGGTTCGGGAACATACGCTGGAGTAAACAGTGGATCGAGTGGCGCTGGAGCTTTCGGAGGAAGTTTTGGTT
This sequence comes from Ecitodaemon sp. MM-2014, assembly GCA_030557295.1. NCBI lineage: Eukaryota > Metazoa > Arthropoda > Insecta > Coleoptera > Staphylinidae > Ecitodaemon > Ecitodaemon sp. MM-2014. The sequence continues at coordinate 5,663 of JARRAA010012894.1, read as the reverse complement.
CCGGCAGTGGCGGTGGTTACGGAGGTGGATACGGCGGCGGATCAGGTTTTGGCGGAGCTTCATCCAAACCGTGTGCCACTGGAGGGTGTAATTCTGGCTCCCCTGGCCATGGTGGGACTGCCACAATCATAATCGATGGTGAAAAGTGGACCGGACCAGTCCCAGGTGGAAATAATCCTTCGGAAATATTTATCTCTACAGGACCTATTAAAGATGGTCCATCTGGAGCATTCGCTGGATTTGGCTCGGCTTCCGCAGGTGGTTTTGGATCAAGTGGTATTTTCTCTTCTGTTGCTCCAGGGGGCAGTATCCATGATAGCAAACCTGCACATGGTCATGGCAGTCCGTCTGGATCAAAACCAACTGTAGTTGTTGTTACAACCACAACTGGAGGTGGTTATGGTGGTCACGGTAGCAAACCAGGACATACTGGTAGTGTTGGAGGTGGCACTGGAGGTGGTCACTTCCCTGGCCCTCAGAGTAGTATCCATGACAGTAAACCCGCGATACCGGGTCACCAACCTGCTTTCCCAGGCACGATTGCTCATCCAACAACGGTCCCAACACACGGGGGTAAACCAGGACATTCCGGTGGTGTTGGAGGTGGCATTGGCGGCAGTCAATTCCCTGGCCCTCAGGGTAGTATTCATGACAGTAAACCAGCGATACCAGGTCACCAAGCAACTTTCCCTACCACGATTGGCCATCCAACAACAGTTCCAACTCATGGTACTGGCGATCATCATTACACTGGACCTTTCCCAGGACCGGTTGGTAGTATCCATGATAGTAAACCTACTACTCCATCTGGAACCGGTGGACACTTAGGTCCTGATTTTGGTAAGCCGTCATGTGGATCATCCGTAAACTGCAACAACAACAAACCAGAAGACGGTAGAGTGCCACAATGTTCTGGAAACGGTTGTTATGCCCAATCTATTCCGTCCACTAAACCTGACATTGTTGGACCTATTCCAAAACCAATAGAAAACAATTGCCCACCAGGTGGATGTAAAGTAATCGATAGTTATCAACCTCCTCCAAGTGGTATTCCACCAGGATTTCCAACGACAGATATTCACACTACGAGTCCGGGAGGTCAAATTCCAGGAAACTATAAACCATCAACGAATCCTTTCGAAGCTCCTGCTGCTACCAAACCAACTACTGGTGATTATGGTTCACCAGGAGTAGGCCAAGGTCCATATGACAAAACGAAGAATCCATTCTTAAACAACCCTGGATCCTCGCCAAATGTAGACAAAACGAAGGAGCCATGCTTCTCTGGCAATTGTGGTTCCTCGCCAGGATATGGAGGACCAAGTGGCCAAAAACCCTGTTCTAGCAATGATTGTGGATTAAGTGGCAACTTTTACCCAGACAAAACGAAGAACCCGTTCGAAAATCCATCAACTGGTGGTTCATCGACAGGACCGTACGTCGATAAAACGAAAAATCCATTTACTAATCCTTCTGGTAGTGGATGCACATCAGGTAACTGTAATCACTCACCTGGTTCCGGTCCATATGTAGACAAAACAAAGAATCCATTTGATGGATCAGCTTGCGTCGGAGGAAATTGTGGCCAAGGTGGAAATTCTTACCCAGCTGGTCCAGGATTTGGTTCCGACACTGGAAATAAACCAGGCAGCCCTGGTTTTGGTGGTCCTGGAGATTATGGAAAAGATACAGGCACACCCCCAGTTGGCAATGTCGGAGGGCCTTGTACCTCTGGAAACTGTGGATCATCCGGTCCAGGCTCCGGTGCAGGTCCGGGCTTTGGCGCGGGGGATTATGGTAAAGATCCAGGTGCACCTCCAGTTGGAAGTGTTGGAGGACCTTGCTCCTCCGGGAACTGTGGATCATCGGGCCCGGGTAATTCAGGTCCAGGTAGCGGACCCTCTTGCATAGGGAGCGCTTGTCATTCCACTGGAGGTTCTAACTCCAACTCAGATTCCGGCAGCCATAGTGGATCCGGATCTGGTCTGGGTTATGGAAAACCAGGCTCATCTTCTGGCCAGAATCCAGATGGTCACGGCGACAAAGATGATTCCATCCACTTCGTAGATAAAGATCACGGTTATTACGGATTTGGTGGTTCCTATGGAGGAGGCAGTGGAGGTGGTTTTGGTGGAGGGTTTGGAGGTGGTTTCGGAGGAGGTTTTGGCGGATCTGGCGCAGGATCATCAGGCACAGGAGGAAGTTTTGGCGGATCCTCTGGGCCAGGGACGTCAGGTGGAAGTTATGGAGGTGTGAAAGGATCAGGCGGTTATGGAGGAAGTAAAGGCGGTTCCAGCGGCGCATATTCATCAGGTTTAGCAGGCGCAGGAGCATCAGCGGGTGCAGGTGCTGGATCCGGAGCATATTCAGGAAGTATGTAATTGTAAATAATGTTATTTTCCTTAAAATCTAACAACTTAATTATAATTATAGGTTTTGCCACTGCATCTGCCTCTGCCCATGCTTCAGCAGGTCATTATTAAATAATGTTAAGGTAACAAATCAAGCAGGAAACAAACGAGAACTGATCTACTCCTAAATGTTTTATGATTACAAAATATCTTATTTTTATTAATATGCTTGTACGTGATAATATTTGTAATTGAAGAGTAAATTAAGAATGATTTTAATCAAGCGTTTCATTTACTTTGACGTGTTTTGGGTTGCCTAGTGTAAAAGTACATAATTTATTGTATGCAATCTCGAATGCAGTGGTGCATTTAAAGATGACTAAAATGAGTAAGCATTTAATACTTTTTCATTTCTCACGTAAACGTAAATTTGAAATTAATTAGTTCTAAATGATGAATTACAGTACAGGCAATTGCTTTAAATCTCTTTAAGACTATAAATCCTTAATTGTGTTACACAAATGCCTCCTGCAGATACAATCGTGCAGAATAATGATTTAATGTTTTGTTTTTGCCTTCAATGTAATTTAGATAAATAGATTACGAAAAAAATGCATTAAGAAACGCTAAAATTATCTAAATCATGATTCTCATCGGCAAAAACACAACCAACGGATACATTATTACTTTGAGATGAGCATAGAAGAACGTATGAAAGTGATTTCAACGTTCGCACGTCGTGTTGAAATCGTTGAAACGCTCAAAACTCAAGTCGCAAGGTCAAAGACTCGACTCTAATACTTATTTCGCAATCCTCTTTGATTCGTTATTCTTTCTTTATCTGTTACTTCGTTTTATTTGAATTATTGACGCCGTCAAGGTTTCGACTCGATAATAATTTCTTCGCTTGTAAATTTCCAACTTCAAAACGCTCTTAAATATTTATACACACTTATATAATAGGTGTTAAAAGTTTGTTAGCGAGATTGAATCACGTTAATCGATTTACGAACAAAATAAAATCGAACTGCGAATTAAACGCGATGAACTGAAGTGAAAGCCAATTCCTTTTCTTCGCACCAACTTTGACTCCCGAACGTCCTAAGCGCAATGTAGAAAGGAGTAAAATTAGTTTCGTTATTGACCGTACATGCACTCTCATTCTATCAACAATTTTTCCGCTTCTTCAGGCGATTGCCGATCTTATCTCTGGCAAATTGTTTCGTGCGTTTTATTTATTACTTTCCGGATTAATTTCAACTTTGGCATTATCAGGGTGTAGTTTCGGACAAAAATGAGAGTTAAAGAAAGTTGATTCCTTATTACAATGTTCACACGACTACTTTATGCTTTATGGGGCAGAGCATTAACATGTTGGAGATTCACTGCGTTTTATCGAAATGGAAAAGTGTTCGGAGCATAAAAATGAATATTCATATTCTCTTATAGTATTATTTGTGCTGGGGAAAACTGAACGCATTGTTGGTGGCCTATTTTCTAAAATGTTCTATTCTTCTTTCTATATAGAATATCAACAGTTAAAAATACTGTTCTAATGATGCGCCCTGTTTGGTTGTATATTTGCCTTACAACATCAAGAAAATTGCAAATTGAATGTAATTAGATACACTATTCGCATAATAAATTACAGATTTTCTATATCTGGATATAATTACTTTATGTGTGTACCAATTTATTGAAAAAAAAAATAATAATAACAAGACGAAATCGTGGTTGATGTTATAGACGTAAATTCCCGCACGTACATCACCTTGAAAGTCCGTCAAAATCAACATAATTCAACGTAATTAACGATCATTAACGATTCTACGCTACAAGCGTTCATCTACAAGCATTAACGGGCATCAGATGAACATATCAATTGACATATTCCAAACTAAAAATTCCCCACAAAACGCCGAATACGATTGTTTACACACAAGTGCATGCATAATCACAGCTATTTGACACGATGTTGTAATATGTATATTTCTCTTGCAAACATAGTTGTTTGGTTGGTTGCCTACCTGAAGATAATTATTATCCGTTCTACCTACGAAATCACTCAATCTCAAATTAGCATAATACACGTGTTTATGTCCTTTAAAAACATTGAAAATACAATTAAGTGGTAATTATCGTGCGACGTATTCCATGTTGATTAACATCTTGCAAACGCGATGAGTGCAGTTGAAGTTGAAAGTACCTAACAATTACAGCGCGCTTCGACCGCCACGTTGGTTTTCAACATCTATGGTAATAAAAAACGACGCTTTTCGTCTTTATTAGCACAGCACGTTGTATCCACTCGACGCATTGCGCGGTATTTCAATAAATAGCTCTGTGTTCGTTGATTTGTCGATCGTATTTTGTTTGATAATGACTTACATTGCGCTCTGCGATGTCGAAGGTGTTATTAAACATGGCGCAATTGAGAAAACCTAAATTTCGACATTTTAGCCAGCAACTTATTAATTTGTGTCTAATAATATAATTGACCGAATTATCTATTATATTTTGCGTTATAATAGTTTAATATTCGAAAGCGCATTAAATTTGCAGCAAATAATTGGATTTTGAGATTTATCGATTCTGAGAAAATATCTGATGGTTAGATGTTCGTTTCAACAGATAAAATAAAAAGCGTAAATCATATTTTATTACAATCGTTATGTTACATTAAATGCATTATTAATGAATTAACTGGTGCTGCGTTCGCAACGTCTTCACTCACGACGCGGCAAATGAAAAAGGTCAAAATTGCACGCGACCGCCGCGCAATTGCAAATGGCGGCCGGCGACGGCCAATACCGAATTGAATATTAGTGTAAATGCCGACCAGTCGCCGTATGCCGCAATCGTTATAGTGAGCAAAAGCAATGTTAGCGGCGAGCAAATAATGACGAGTTAAACATGGAAATTTATAATATATATTGTGGCTTGTTGACGTTCTAAACGATCAAATTTGCATTCGTATGAGCGGTAATAATATTTAATTATGAAGGAGGCTAAAAATAGGTATACAATATGAATTGTAGGGAACGTGGTACCTAATTTGCTTTAGGACATTACTGATTGTAGTTACATATTGGGATTTCGCATGTTATTTTTAAATATGTATGAAAAAAAAAAATGTTAAGGTAAAAAACCGAAAAAAAAGAAAAAAGAGGAAGAGTTGCAGAAATGGACAGAAAGAGAGAGGAAGAGAGGAAGAGAGGAAGAGAGGAAGAGAGGAAGAGAGGAAGAGAGGAAGAGAGGAAGAGAGGAAGAGAGGAAGAGAGGAAGAGAGGAAGAGAGGAAGAGAGGAAGAGA
>JARRAA010012886.1:0-31236 GCA_030557295.1 Ecitodaemon sp. MM-2014 | reverse complement strand
GGAGAGCGAACAGGTAAGTGTGCCTTGGGAGCGGGCGGCGGTGGGGCGGCGTGGCTGTGCCGGGGGGTGTCGGGGGGGTGGGGGGGCGGGGTTTGGGAAAAGCCGGTATTATTCGCTCGGCCGGCGCACGACGCGCGACGTTTCCGCCACCGCCGCCGGCCGCTCGAATTAAAACCGGTAATCGGCCGCCGCGGACGACGACGCGTCGCCGATCGGGTGTTTCGGTAATTATTTTCCCACCGCGATTTAGGCGACTTAGGAAAAAAAGCGCTTCCGAATTGGCGCACAATGCGACGTTATTCGAGGGCGCCAAATGCCTTAAGTCGCGAGCCGCAATAAAATAGCGCGCTCGAGCGCCGATAAAATGTCTGGTGTCGAGGAGCGTCTTCTCGACGCCGCGCGGCGCGCACCTGCCCGGCGCCTTCGCATGCAGTATTTACTCTAACGGTGAGCTGGAGGCGCGCCCGGCGGCGGTCTGGCGGCGCGCGCCGAACGCAATATACGTAAAGTATGATCCCCTTTGACAAGTCGACATCTTAAATATCCGATATTGCTCGACGTCGATTTCGAGCGCACATAAATTTCGCGTTACCGCCGCGCTCGTCGATTTTATCGTCGTAATTTAACAATAACTACAAAATTAAATGCGAGCGGGGGATTTTTACCGAGGCCACATTGCGCTTTATTAAGGCGAATCATTTACAACCAGGAAATAGATTTTTATGGCGGTTTAAACTAGGCTTAACCTAAAATTTCTTTGAACCTTTTTTGTTCTCAAATTTTTATTAAATTTTGCGGATTTTGATAGTTTTCACAACACTTTTGTGTATTTCTTGGGAGTATAAAGTAATTCAAGGATTGGTTACCCCACTGCGCGGTAGGTGGCAGGACTAGGTAGTTGCAGTACTGCTTAAACTAGGATTAACCAAAAATTGATTTGAACCTTTTGTGTTCTCAAATTTTTATTAAATTTTGCGGATTTTGATCGTTTTCACAACATTTTTGGGTGTTTCTTGGGAGTATGAAGTAATTCAAGGATTGGTTAGCACACTGGACGGTAGGTGGTGGAACTAGGAAGTTCCAGTACTGCTTAAACTAGGATTACCCTAAAATTGCTTTGAACCTTTTGTGTTCTCAAATTTTTATTAAATTTTACGGATTTTGATAGTTTTCACAACACTTTTGTGTGTTTCTTGGGAGTATAAAGTAATTCAAGGATTGGTTACCCCACTGCGCGGTAGATGGCAGGACTAGGAAGTTCCAGTACTGCTTAAACTAGGATTAACCCAAAATTGCTTTGAACATTTTGTGTTCTCACATTTTTTTAAATTCTCGGATTATGGCAGATTGGACTTCATTTCTGGATGTTTCTAAGGTGTATAAATTAATGCACGTCCTGGTTACCACACAGAGTGGTAGATGGCGTCACCAAAAACTTCCAATATTGTTAAAATTAGGTTAGAAAACTATTTTTGTGATAAATTTCTACCAGATTCTCGATTTTAACACCCTTTGCGTCATTTCTGGATGATTCTAGGAAGTCTTTAGCAATTTATCACACGATTCCTATACTGCGCGGTAGGTGGCGTTGCGGTAAATTCCTCATGCTGTTTTTCGCCCTTTTCCTGGTAAATTTAGTGCAGGTTTTTATTAAATTCGCTGCGCCCTCTCTAATGTTTTAATAAAATCTAATGCGCGCCGACTTTCGGCCCGCAGGCCGTAAATCCGTCCCTCCGACCTTCTCCCACCAAAAATCTAATATCTTTAATGCAATATCTAATATAATATCCGAATACATTTGATTTATGCTTTTCTTCCGCGCTCGTCCGACCCGCCCCGCGCCTCGAGAGTCCTCCCGGCCTCTCTATATCTCAATCTTTCAATATATCCACGATAATAACTTAATATCGACGCGCCGGCGGCGTTTTTTCCTCGCCGGCGGCGTTCATCTCGCGGCTTTTGTTCGCCCGCCGCTCGAGCGTTAGTGGCAACCATAAAATTGCCCGCGCGGCGGGGAAGGACGAGTTTAACAAAAGCACTTTCGCGTCGTCCTCGGCGGCGGCGGCGGCCGATGAGCGATTTATCGAAAGGCGGAGGGAGCGACGCGGAATTTCAAGGCGAAGCCAATCGTCGGCCGGGAAAGATTGAAGGCGAATCAACTTTCGTCGGAAAATCTAGCGCCTAGCTAGATGAAGACTTTCATCACGCCGCGTCGGCGTCAATCTGTTATTGTTGTTGCTCGCGATGTTTGCGCGCGCACGTGACGTTATCGAGATGCGGCGGCGCGCGGCGATTAGGATTCGAATCGTGCGGATTTTCGGATTTAAACGATGCACCCGTCGACGCCGCCGCCGGCCGTCGGCTCGGCGCGAAATCAATAACGCACGCGCGCGCGGGCGCTAAATAACGGCCGGGAATTGTCGCTGGTTCGCTCTAATTGCGTAATTTGCTTATCGCCAAACTGCGAAGCGCTATCAGTTAATCGACGCGTGCATTTCGCACGCCGCCGAGTTGGTTCATTGTCGATTGCGACGGCTCTCGATAGATTCCCAGGCCTAGTGTGCGATAGGTGGCGCTGCCGCATTCTCCTAATTGATCTCGAAAGTCCGCCCAGAGACGGCGCTGCACTTTTCAAATTGGTCGCTCAAGTCCTCTGCCTCTTTGCTCTGCTTCAAAGTCCCCTCGACGCTCCCCGTCCCCCGCACGCTCTCGACGTTACCGTCGCTGACCACCCCTTTTCTGCGCCTCGGCGGCGCGCAAATAAATTTCGGCGTAATGGCGTCGGGCATTTGTTTGCTTCTTGTTAACTTTTTGTTGTGTTCGCGCGACGCGAAAATAACGATCACGGCGGAGCGCCGCCGCCGAAAGTGTTCGTGTAAACACGCTCCGCTCGCGCGCTTCGCTTAGGTGTCTCTCGCGTCGCGCCGAAGGTGTAAAGTTAACCCTCGAGGGCGATCTTAAAACCGGGCGGATCGTGGAGGGAAAACATTTTTCGTCGCGGAGGATGGGCCGGGACGACGTCTCGGGCGTTTCCCAGAGGTTTTCCTAATTTCGTAAGGTTCTCAAGTGTTAGTGAATGTTTTATCAGCGCCATCTATCGATCAACAGAGCAAGTGTTGTGTCCGTGGATAATTGTGTCTTCTGGAAAAAGGGTGACACCTCGCCGCGCTCTTTCCCCACTTCCGCCTCGCACCTAATGGAGTTAAAGGCTCGAGTGACCCCCCCTGGGGGGTGGGAAATGCGCTCGGAATAAGACCTAACTACCTGGACTCGAATCGCCCTCGTCGCGTTGCACTCGCTCGGAACGCTTTCGCGGACGTCGTAAATTGCTGCGAATTTAAAAATTCACACCGCACGTGGCGGCGGCGCGGCCAGCTGGCGAACGCATTGCCGACAGCTGGACGGCGCGGCCCGGCGCGTCGGGCAGTTTATCGATAACAACAATGAACGCGCTGCAAATTGCTCCTGCGTTCCCGGCACACGGACGGCGGGGAGCATGGAAATTCCGCGTCGCCCCGACAAAAGAGCAAAACGACGCTTTCCAATGTTTTTGGCTCCCATTGCCCGCCGCGTATTCGACGTTTCCTTTGCGAATGCAATTAACGCAATTAATCTTGTTACAGGTAAATATTCGCGGAGATAATTCGCTTCCCGAGCGCGCGCCCTCGAGTCGATGCGGTTCGTAATGGAGATCTAATGGCCGTCGATATCCCAAGTAGGTTGATCCTAATTTGCCGAAGGATTATGCGCTTCTGCCGCACGCCCGGCCACGTAGACGCGATTCGGTCGTTGATTAATGCGCCGCGCGCGCCGTCGAACGCGTTGCAGTTGATCTCGCGCATCCGCACTATGTCAAGGACGTGATGACCCGACAGGACGAGGATTATCGGCGAGCCCGTTCGGTTTCCTGCCATTCGCAAACGACGAAAGAACGAAAGCATTCGTTCTCGTCCCGTATTTAGCGGCTAACAACCAGTTTGTAGTCGAATTTTGTTATCGACGAATTCCGATAGGTGGCGTTACGCGGGAGACTTTTTGATATCTCGTTCACTTACTTCGGATTCGGCTAGATGGCGCCACGCGCGACGAAACGCCCCTTGACGTAATGCGCGCGGGATTAAGACGTCTCCTGGTTGCCTCGGTTATTTAGTGTTTATCTCGGCGTAATCAGCGAGGATCACGCGGGATATTATATCGCGCGTCCTGCTCGTCCTTGCCGCCGTTTTCTTTCCGCTTTTCAGCCGGTTCATTGCGCGCGCGGTCTCGGGACGGCGGGATCACGTCGTAATTGCGCTTTCGTACCTTTCGCCGGCGGTCGGCTCAGAATTGCGCGCGGCGCACGCGAGACAAGGATTCCCGACGCGTCGGAGCGGGCTCGCATCGTGCGGAATATGGCGCGGACGTGCGCCGCCCCCGCAGACGCCGCGTGCGGTCGCGCGATAATAAGATTTACCGTGTAGGCTCGCGCCGCCGACTCGGTAAATACGAGGCGTCGGAAGAAGACGCGGCCCTCGTGGACGCCGCGCGCGCCGCCGCTCGCGGTTTTACGGCCGCGTCGTCTTAACGGCCGGAGTTGTTAGCCCGGCTCGCTCGGCCGTTAGTGCGCCCGACGTCCGTCCGGATCTACGTACGCCTCTGTTACGCTGCGGAGGCCGCGGTCGCGCCGTTTCCGGGCGCCCCACGGAATCGCGAGCTATCTCGGCCGTAAAGCACGCGCCCGAGGTCCAGATCCCGATCCGCCCGTCCGGCCGTAACTTCGCTCCGCGGCCTCGGCCGCCGGACGCGCACCGTAAATCACGCGTCGCTCTTAATTCGCGAACGTTAAGTGCGCAAGTAACGGCGACTAATTGCGCGGCTTAATGATGAAATTCTCTCGGCGAAAACGATGACGCGCCGGCGCAAAAAGCGCGACCGCGACGTTTGCTAATTCGGGACCGCTTCGCTGTCGCTGCGCGCCGCCCGCGCGCCGCGTGTGTGTGCGGTCGCGTTTTGCGGCGCGCCTCGACCGCGCGTCTGTTTGCTCCTGCAAGGAGCGCGCGCGTTATTTACCTTTCGAAGCTTTTACCCTTCGCTACGCTTTTCATGCACTCCGGCCCGCAGATAGAGCGGCGCCGTTTTCGCCCCCCGCATGCCGGCAGTGGTTAGAATCGGCGCAGATGTCGCTGGCGTGTAGTGCATGTTTTCTCCCGCAATTATCTGGAAAATGTTTGCGCCCGTCCGCGCGCGGATTTTTCGCTTCGGCGAAATTCGCGCGCGATTCATTGTTTCAGTCTCTTTTGCGGCGTTCGGTCACGTATCGAACAACTGGCGAGCGTTTCACTTACTCGAACGGCGTTCGGCGCGAGCGCAATTTTCGGCCGGTGGAGTCGCCGGGCGACGCTCGATTTGCCTCGCGCCGTCGTTATTCCAAGCCGCGGCTGAAATATGGTGCTAATGCATTTTTGATCGTGCATCATGCGTTTTCTCGCCCCGGGAGAGGTTTTATTGCTTTATATCCGCGGTTCGACGGAAAAACTTAGATAAAATCGCCCGGACGATTTTATTTGTTATCATCGATGGTGATTTGACGGTTTAATTGAAAGCGCACTGATGTCGAGCGGGGTGCAGCGAGTCGCTCGACGGGGACGCCGATTAAGGAAGACTCCCGGAGCTTATTAGCTAAGCTCGCGTCGAGTCACCTCGGGATTCCTTGTCGCTTCGCCGCCCCCGCTCACGGAAGTCGATAATTTCTGTCTGCAACAATGCATCCAATTTCGATTCAATTTTACGACGATTCTTCAAGCAAATCGTTGATGTATTTGTTTTTCTATTTGTGCATCGAAAAACAGTCGTTTTTCACTACAAGCAGTGCGTAAAATAGCACTTTTTTGCTGCTAATTTATTTCACAGCGAGCAGTGAAAAAAAAGCGTTGTTTTTCAGCTCGTGTTTTTTTCACTGCGTGAGCGCATGCGCATTACTCGCTCGTGCATAAAACAGACCTCCTTCACGCACTAGTCGCAACAAATACTATTTTCCGGAAAATTAATTTTTTTTTCACGCAGAACTTTTTTTACTGAAATAATTTTAATTCCCACACGCGGCCATACATGAGATCGTATTAGGATCGAGCGTCGAGCGCGTTCGCCGCCCCTTATCGATTGCCGCCCTTCGGGCGCGCGGGGCGGCCGTAATAAGTCCACTCGCCGCTCGCCGAATAAGTTTACAACATGCACAATAACTCATTCGTCGTTTTTCGGCGCCGGTCGCTCGGCTCGATGGCGGCCGCGAAACGCTTCAATAAAAAAGCCGTTAATTCGACGCGTTGACCGGCGCCGCCGCCGACACGCAAGCCACGCTCGCAAACAGAAACGATTCGAGCGCGATCGGCCGCTAACGATCACGGCGCGACGCGGACGTTTCGGGACGACGAGCGCGCGGGATTTTCCGGGGCGTTTCGTTTTCCGTTATTTTGCACCTCGCGCGTCGGCGCGATAAAGTCGGACAAACAAGGCGCACCTTCGAGAGCGTTAAAAATCGCGCGCCGCGATAAAAGCTTTCCGCCGCCGCCGCCGCCGCGAAACTTTCGACGCCGCGGCGGTAAACAAAGGCGGCGCGCGCCATGCTAACTCGACACAATTTATAGTTCGACGGCGTGCACGCTTTCGATCACTTTCCCGCACGAAGTTTTACGAATATCGCTGATAAACAAAGCAACAGCGATTTGCGCTGTTGGCGGCTCGATGGACACGTTTCTCCCGCGTCTAGCCTGCCCCCTATCGATCTATCCCGGAATGCGGACTTTTCGAGTTCTCGAATCATTCCGGAAGTCGAGCGCAACTGTCGCGCACTTGCCGGAGTAGACTACGTTCGTTTGGCGTTAGTTTTCCTCGCGCGCACGTTTTCGCAGCTTCTCCGGGCGCTCTCGTCCTCTCGTCTAGGGTTTTTATGAACTAAAAAAACGTCGCCGGGCGTCGCAGGCGTTCATCGCGTAATTGGCTTTTTAATTATGCACGCCGCGTTTTTGTCTCCGCGGTCGCCGGCCGGCGCGCATGAAAATCTAAAGTTATAAGCGAGCGACTTTGACGGCGTATCCCGGAGCCGGCGCTCGCGCTCGGACGTTAATTACGATCTAATACGGCGTCGAAATTAATTATTATCCTCTTCGGTATTTTTATTTAATTAACGACGACGGCGGCGCGATTACGGCGTGAATTTGAATTTTCGCCGCGCGACGAAGCCCAGAGACGGAAATTTATCTCTCGGCGCTAATTTAATCGCCCTTTCCGGTTCGGGATTTTTCCGGTTTTTGGATCTTGCGATAAATATGACTAAATATTCGTTTGGCGTTTGGCATTTTCTTGTCCCTTGATTTCCTAATGTGCAGACGTTAAATGTTCGTACGGCAAGTAAACTCGATGTTTCCCGATCGATTTTAATTGCCGGCGCCGTCGCGACGTCATTAGTGTCTTCTTATTGGCTCGCCGCCCACGGCCCGGTCGAGACGGACATCCGAAGCGTCTGCCGGCCGGTTTTATGCCCAACGACCCTTTCGGTTGCGTCTCGCGTCGCCAGATCGGGGGACTCCTCGAAAAGCTCTCGAGACAACACCGACGGGGACGGCGGATGCGCCGGGTAAGGACGACGCTCGTCGGAACGGCGCTGGAAATTCGAGACAAAAACTCGCCCGATTTGCGGCCGAAATTATTCCTCGAAGTTTTCTCCGCGCTTGTGCTCGAGCGAGGCGCGGAAAAGCGGCGGCGCGCACGTCTTCTTGTCCGAGAGCGATTGTATCCAATTATATTCGCTCGGAATTCGATTCGAACCGCCGGAAACGCGCACGGGATATCGGCGGAAAATTGAAAGTAAATTCGGTTTGCGCTCCGCACGAAGGGCGGAAACTTTGTCATGCAATGTAAACACTTCCGAGCTTTAATGAAATATGTCAATTTAAGAATCTTCGTTCTCCCGAACTGATTTTTCCCGCTCTGCCGAAAACACGCCAATTTCCGGTTTTCCGGCCATGAGATTCCTACTTAAAATCGCCGTATTTGATAATAGTCCACAAGCGACTAACGAGCGAATAACGTACGAGGCAAATTATTGATCAATAGAGCGACTTCCGGTGTTTCCGCATTGTTTTGCGTTGCGAATTCGAGAAGCGCGGACTTCTTTTACGATTCATTTCTATTTAAATTCCGTCCGTTTTATACTTTGTTTATGCGCCGACGTGCGGCGGCCGGATGTCGAGACCGCAACATAAACCGCGCGCGCGCGCGCACACATCCGTCTCGCGCGACCCGCCGCTGCCGCCGCCGAGAGCGAAAGGACAACGCGGTAATGTCTGAAAGTCTACTTGATTGCGCGAACCCAGACGAAGGCGAAGCCACCGCGTCGCGGCGCCGCTCGAAACGCAGGCCCGCATCAAGTTACGGCCCTCGCCGTCTAGGACGAAATCCTCCTCGGGGCGCGTCCTATTTGTTTGTCTCAATCATTCATAAAGACACGCGCGGCGGCGTAAAATTTTTACGCCGCGGAGCGAAAAAAACAACAACGACGCGACTTTCATAGCCCAGAGCTGCGCGGGCATCTGTTTAACGGCGTTACTATTTGTCATTTTACGACTAGCGACACCTAGCGACACATTCGGCCGTGTGTGCGTGTGCGGGCGGCTATTAGTGGCGACATCTAGTGGTAGCTGGAACTGCCGTTCGAACGGACGTTTCGAGAGGTGCGCCGCGCCGACCGTAATTCATCCCGTTGCGGGGGCGGCTGGCGACGAAAAAAAAACTATATGATGCATATTCGCGGCGCATGTTTATGAGTCGCGCGCGCGCGCGCCCCTAAATGATATAAAACCCGAGGCGGGCGGGGAATGAAAAATTTTACGGCGCGCGCGCGCGGCGAGCTCATTGCCAAACCGAATTACCTTCGGAACCGAAACGCGCCGGCGACGGCGGCGGACGCGCGCGCGCGCCCGCCGGTGTATAAACAACGGCGCGCGCGGAATGCGAGCGGAAATAAATTATTTAGAAAAATTGCGCCGTTTCGCCGGGTTGCGGGAGCCGAGAGCATGCGGCGACGCGCGCCGCCTCCGAGCGAACTGCAGCATCGCGCTCGTTAGTTTTCCGCTCCCTTCGGCCCGACATCGCGTTTCATGAAATGCCCGGTAGATGACGCCGCGCGCTAATTAAACCAGAACACGCCGGGGGCGGTTCGTCGGAGGCGGCGAAACGTCTTCGCCGATGATCTGACGAGGAATAAGTGAAAGGAAGCAAAGACGAGATGAAAATGACCGAAATCAGCGTCTCGGGGGGCGGCGAAAATTTAATTTGTAACCGGGGTTATTTTTACCACTTTCTCGGCGCGCCGTCATTAAACGTCGGCGGCCGCGCGGCGCGGGGGCGGCAACCGCCCCCGGGAAGAATGCGAAGGAACGAAAAAAAAATGGGCAGATAGAGACGGGAAGCGAAGGGAAACGGGGAAAGAGTGCGGGCGGAATTTTATTAGTCCTTCAGGTGTCGGACAGGCCCCGTGCGGCGTGCACCTAACCTCAACCGAGGTGTACTCGACCAAAAATAACCCGAAAAACTTGCTGAACAATGATCGAGTTCATTCGGTATGCGCGTCGGGTTCGGCGCGGCGGAAATTCTGTGTTTTGGATTTTTGAAGTATGGGCGGTCGTTAAAAGTTTTTCCGGCGCGGCGGCGCGAAGAATACAAAGAAAAACGGAGGGGGCGCAAAGTCGGAAAAACTCGCGCGCCGTCGCGCTCGAACTTTACACAAATAACTTCATAATTGACATAACAAACGTTGATGCTTTCGCGCGGCTCCGTCGCGGAGGCGGAAAGCCCGCGCCTGTCCAAACCGCCGCCGCCACCCCCGCCTGTCCGCCCGCCCGCGTCGTTATTTCTTGTCACGTTCTTGTCGTCGTCGGCGCCGACTTGCCGAGGTGCGAAGAAAGAGATTAAAACTTGTTCGGCATTCTTTCGACGAGCCGCCGTCATACCTCGCCGCCTCCGCGTATGCGTCGAGCGACGCATCGCGCATAATTAAGCGTCGTAATTATGCGGATTAAGTTCGTCGACGTGTTGCGCGCGTCGCGCGGATTGAAGGTTCGAGCGACGGTCGGTCGCCCGCATCCGGGCGTCGCGGTCGGAATATTAATCGGCGCAAGCTGCGAGCCAGCCCGCCGCCGACGTCTGGCGCGCGCCCGCGCGAAATTAGACATCGGAAATTTCGCCGCCGCCGCCGCGAGTCGAATCCGCTATCGATCCTCGCGCCGCACGCACTCGCCGCCGCCGTCGTCGTCGCGGCGCTAACGAACGAGTTTCGCGCACCTGCCGCGCGACCGGCGCGACTTAATTGCGTCCGCGGCGGTGTTTTCGCCGCCCCAGATGTTACGGAAATATTTTCCCGTCGTGTCCGAAACGGGACGCGCCCGGGAATGATTGATTATTGATTTCTGTCGGCTTGAGACAATGATGCGGCGAAAGAACGCTGCCGCAAGCGCTCGTCGAGTGTCCCCGGGCCATCCTCGACGGGCGGGCGCGTCGCTTATTAATAGTGGTCGGCGGCGTCGAAAAATGTCGTAATGAAAAGCGGGCCGGCGACGAGCGTTCGCGCCTTATTGGCGAACGCCGCCGAGGAGGAGAAAAAAACGCGCCGAACGACCGCGTTCTTAAAGTTTATTAAAACATCTCTTCGCCTGCCGGGCGGCAGGCTAAGGGGGCGCGCGGCGGAAAATGCCTGGAAGGCGGCGGACGAAATATTACGCGCTAATGCGACGAGGGCGACGTGGCGCGTTCGCGTTGGCCTTTTGCGTGTTTATACAAAGTCGCGCGAGGAGGAACGACGAAACTCGCCGTTTCGAGGAAGGGGCGGGGCTTAAAGTTTAACGGGTGGCGCCTAAAATAACGTGGGCTTAAAATTGTACAATGATTTTTAATTGGGCGTGACCTGAACGATTTATGTTCGTGTTAATACGAAAACAGACTGAACAGACAGACGGATTTTTGATAGAGGCGTGGCTCAAAGCTTAAGAGTTTCGTTGTTGCAAATGCGCTCCGGAAATAAATGGCGCGCGAATACCTCAAAAAGCGTCCGCGTGCGTTCACGTGTGGACGACGTCATCGCCCCCACCCCACCCACGACGAGCGCTTCCTCGATGGCTCGCCGGGCGTCGCGGTCGAGGCCGGGCGCCGTTATCCGGGACCGAAGGATAAAGGGCGCGCGCGCGCGTCCACTCGTCCGGCGCTCTCTAATGTCGCGTTCAATTAAACCGCGCGCTGACCCGACGGAAATCCCCGCGCGCGCGTCGCGTCATTAGTGCATCGGGCGAATCGACCCCCCGCCCCCCTTCCCTTCCCCCCGCAAGCAAATGTTTGTCAAACCGAACGCGCTCGGATGCCCCACATCCGCGCGCGCCGGCGAAATCTCCGCTTTGTTTGCGAATCCTCGCATTATGGGATTTCCGAGGGGCGTGTCGCTCGAGCCCGCCGATGAACTTTTCGTAAGAAGGCGGGGTTTACTTTGTCTCGTCGCAGGATTTTCCAATAAGTCAATTAAGAATAACTAATCGACGCGGCGGCTGCGAGCGCGTTGAGCTGTTGCGCTCGCCGGGAGACGGGAGACGGTCGGCGAAGGAGCGCGGATATGAAGAACGCCGCCGCCGCCGCGCGCTTAGGTGCGACGAATGATTAATGACCGCCTCCTCCGCGCAGGAACTACCAGCCGCGTCATATATACGCACTCGGCGTCGCGCGCCGAATATTATTAATCAGCGGCGCGACGACGCTGCAATTTAAATGGCAAATTCATGTTTATGTTCGATAGCTCGTCGCGCGCGCGACTAACCAAGACGCTCGGGGGGGAGCTGAGCGAATATTTGCGCTTCCGCCGCGCACTGCATGATTAATCGTCGTGGCATAACAACTTTATCATTAGTATCATGTCGCATTTCGTGGAAGAAAACAAGAAAATTCGTTATCGTGGGAGGCGCTAATTCTGTGTAGTCGTGGGAAGGAACAAGAAACTTCGTTTCCTGTCCGAAGGCGGAGCTACTTTTTGTGAAAAAAAAAAACAAGAAAAATCGTTGTCATAGGCAGGGTTAATCTTTTCGCGGGCGTGGCCTGTTTTCATCGTCGCGCTTCGCCGCGAAAATCCGCCTCTAGATAATTCTACTTATTTATTTGTCGCGCCGAATTTACGATTTCGTTGTTTAGTCAGTCCCGGGGCGATAAAACCGGCGAGCGTTTTTATTCCATCGTTCCGCTCCGTCTCCACTCTGCCCGCCGGCGCCGCGTCCTCCCCCGATGGAAGGAAAACATCGCGGAACAAGTCGTCGCTATAAAAGCGACGCCCTTTCTTGCCGGCGCCGCTTTTTGCCGCCCGCGCGACGCGAATTTCCATAACGCATATACGAAAAGTATAATTCGACCCGCAGGCGCACGACATCGCCGATTTGCATCTTTTCATTATAGCCCCGCTCTCGCGCCGCTCGCTCCCTCCGCGACTTCCGGTTACCTTGGCGGGCGGTGGAAATTGACTGTTGCGGGCGTATCGAGTGGTTGCCGCACGCCATCGCGCCCGACGCTTTTTTATGTTCGTCGGCACGCGCATTAAAATGTTGCGGGGGGTCGTAAAAGTCCACTTACGCTCGAAATTAGAGGTTTTTTTTCCACCGCCCTCCGTGGGGTCGGAGCAATAAAAGCAGTTGGAACTAATCGATTTGGCCATAATCAAGTCTAATAAATGTTGCAATGTGGTGCGGGTTAACGTAGTGTAAGCAATTACAAGGGAAAACGAAAAACGGAATGTGGGAATGCGAGGGTGGAGAGGAGGAGATTATTTAGATGGGCGGAGCTTAAATTCTATGTGGTATGGGCGAACGTAGTTCGCAGTGTAAGAAAGAAGAGAGGAGAGAGCAGGAGGGAGCTTATTTGCATGGGCGGAGCTTATATTCTATGAAGTGCTGGTGGAGTGTTGAAAGAGGAGAGCTCCTCTTACTTACGTGGGCGGAGCGTAAATTTGAAACGATCACGGAAATTCGTTCCCCGCATAATATCAAGCGTTTTTTTTAATTTTATTTCGCAGGGTGGCGAAGTCCTTCAAGAGAACATCTCGGCGAACGTGAGCGACGACACGGTGGTGCTGGAGTTCCAGCGCTCCGACGGCACGCTGGTGACGCAGTTCATCGATTTTCGTAACGTGAGTATCCCCGCGACAACACGCACACGCGCCGAAACGCGCGCAAAAATGCGCGTCGCGCCTCCTTCAATTCGCAACTTGTTACATAAATTCGGCCGGGCCTTAATTAAATTCGCCCCCGCCGATGGCCGCGCGCGCGATCCTTTTAATCTCGCCGCCGCTCCGGCGTCCGCGATCTGCATAAATATCTGTGTACAAACAATCCCCGGCAGCGGTCGGTCCGCACGCGCGCGCGCGCGCGCCCCCCGCGAAGTTTCGGCCGCGCGGCCAGTGTCGCCCTCTGCGCGCTAATTAATTTAACCTTTCTAATAATTTCCCAGTTGGATTTAAAATATGAATTGCGGTCCTCGGCGGCGGGCCGCCGGCGCGTCTAATTTATGCGCGCTCGGGGCGGCGCGCGTTGCGCAGTTTTCCGGCGCGATGACGCCGACGCGCCGAAGTTTGCGCGGCAACAAACGAACAATTAATAACAACTTTTGCGCGCCCCGGAGGGGGGCGCGAAGGGGCCGCGAACATGTGCGTGCGCTTTCATGACGAATCGCTTCGTTCGTCTTGTCGGGGGGGTGATTTATGCCCGCTTTGCGGGCGGCCGATTTATTAATTGTTTTTTTTCCCCGACTTTTTTTTTGGCGCTGGGCGTGGCGGGAGCGCGCGACTTGTTTGTCGTCAGCGAACTAAATTCATTCCGACTCGAAACTCCGCCGTCGCGTTGATGCGCTAATTCGCCCTCGAGCGCCGCAACTTCGCGGCGGCGGCGATGTCGCAGCATCTTCCCCCGTCGTCGCGCGGCCGGAAGTCGGCATTGTTCCGTGCTCGCGCGTTCGCCGTGCCATCCGTTCGGTCGCGGGACGGCAATATTCGTTCGTGCGGCGCGTCGCGCGGAAGTGCAGCGGCGCCCGGCGGAGGCGCCGGGCATACGTTAACAGGTAGCGCGCTCGCGGCGGCGGCGGCGTCGCGCGCAACTTGTTGACACATCCATTATGCATGTATCGCGTCGCCCGAGCGCCGGCTTGATGCCTCCGCGCCGATCGCGTGACGACGCGGCTCGAAATCGCTTCGCTTCCGGTTCGCCGCGCGGTCGTACTTCGCGTTATGCATCCTGCCGCGTAAATGCGGCTCGAACGACGTGTTTCGCAAATGTCCAGCCCGGAAGTCGGTGGAAATTAGCGAGCGGCGGCGGCGTCGCGGGCCGCGCATAGTTGGCGCGCTTGAAAAGGTCAGCGCACGAAAAGCGGCGCGCGAGGGGCGCGGGGCGGCGCAAAACGGATTACCCTTCGGAATTTTTCCATCCGCCGAGATTGGCGGGCCCCGCCGCCTCGGTGTATATCTTTTATATTGTTAAGTGAATTTTGATGCGGATCGCGCTCCCTCGCCGGCTCGGGACTTTCGGCGCGGCGGGCGAATTGGAAAATTTCGCATGGCGAACACGCGAATCAATTCGGGCGCGCCCGCATTCCTGATCCGCGCGCCGCCGACGAAGTTTAAGCGCACGCAAATGCCGCCGCCGTCGGCGGCGACTGCACACAACTCCGGCGCGGAGATGCTTTGATTTGTTTTTTCTTCGAGAGTTGATCGAGGGAATGCAATGCGCCTCGAACTTCAGTCCTTCCAGTTTCGCATTCGAATCTGCGGATTTGCATCGTCGAGCGCGGAAAGTTACGCGATTTTTTTCCCGCTGATTTTCCGAGAAGTCCTAACTAAATTTTTCCGCTCGCGCGACGGCAATTAGCAACTTTTGCTGTCGCATTATGCGTTTCTCGTGATTTTCGAAAATTCTCCGCCGGCGGGAATTTTTCGTTAATTACGGTTTAGCGTAATCAAATGACGAATCGCCGGACGAAAGAGCGCGGCTCGACGAAGCGTTCGGGAAAGTCCGAGCGGCGTTAATGAACGTCCCTCGCACGCGGTACAAAGTGTTCCGGAAAGTGAGGGAAAATCATTTTCGCGATCGACGAGCGCGCACCGCTTCTGTTTGGTCGGGACGCGAGTGCGGGCGGAAAAAAATGCGGCTCGAAATTGCGTGTCGTCGGTTGTGGCCCTAATTGGCGGGCGCCGAGGTCTTTGAGTGCCTTTTTTCGGCGGTACACAAATTTTATTAAATCCGGACGCATACCTGCAATCACTATACGCCGGGGCGCGCGCGCCGCCGCCGCCGACGTGCCGCGTTTGACAATTCTGCTGTTGTGTTTGCGCCTTTATTTCGCGCACGCGCGACGGAATTTTTCGTCCGCTTCTTCATCAATATGCGCCGGGCGCGATTTTCCGCACGATTTTTTCTGTTTTTTTTCCGGCATAACCGATCCGGGTCTTTTGTCCCCCTTTGGGGACGGCGCTCCGTCGATTTTCAATGGCGAAGGAAAACACATTCGTACGCGAGCGTCGAGTGGGCCCTTGTTGAAACTGGAAAGTTGATTAATTACGCTCTCGGCGCGTCTCCTTCGGCCGCGCGGGCGGAAAGCAGCGCCGAAGGGCCCGGACCTTTTTGTTTTCTTTTCATTTGTAGTGCGCCTCGTCCGCGCGGACTTTCTGTCATCGGCGCCGCGACGTTTCATTAAAACGTGATTAATTAATAATGCAAACATCGTCGTTCTTTTTTCCTGCCATATTACATACATAAAATGAATGTTGAATTTCCGAGTCAATATATTTTACTTCCGGCTTCCCAACTTGTTTTTCTAGTGAAATCTTACCAGAGAATGTCTTATAGTGTGTTTTTGGTGCATTAAGTAAATATTAATCGACTTCCGGTTTACCGGTTTGTGTTTTCTTGTGTAGTTTAATGGGGAAATACTTTTTAAAGGAGCCTACCAAGTATTTTCGGCTATCTAGGAGAATTTCACATAATTTCCGGTTTTCCGGTTTGTGTATTCCGCTGAAATGTGTGCAGAAAATAATTAATATGGCATCCTATAAACTATTTCCGGTATTTTGAGCGGTTATTTGGGGAACTTCCGGTTTTCCGGTTTGCGTTTTTCCCGAATTTTTGAATGCTCTGTTCTGCCATTCAAATATTGGTCATTCCCGATCGCAATCCAACCGGTTTTCCCCCTCGTTCCGCGCTTGAATTTCGCTCCATTGTTTTTTTCTTTTGCAATTTTTTTCTTCGTTTGACTGGCATCGCTCGCCGCCCCGCCCCCGGCTACGCTGTGCAACTTCTAAATTAGGAAAACTTTTTCCGCGTTCGAATCGCAAGAATTTCGCCCGCCGCGAGAGGAAAAATTGCGCGCGGCCGATGCCACAGAGAGACGTTCGCGGCAAGAATGCAAAGGAAACGACGCGACGAACGAGCCGACCGTAAACACTGCAGAAACAAATTACACCAGCGGCGGGGGGCGGGGGCCGGCGAGGTGTTTCGCAAATTAAATTCCTTACGTTTTTTTTTAAAGCGAGCCGAGCGGCGTAATCCGCCGGTTAAATACTTTTTGCATTTTCGACTCGCTCGTCGGGGGGAAATAATTAAATCTCGCTCTCGTTCGGATTTTGCGCGCGCGCGCGTTTCTTTTACTCCACGCGCGCGGCGCGAAACGTCCGGCCTTGACGATACAATTAGAAATCTAATCCTTACAAATGAAGCGCGGATGCTCGCCCGGCGCCTCCACCTCGAGGCGGCTAGTTGGCTGGCCGACAAAGTGGGCACAAACAAAGGATTTTATTTTCGCGCCCGAGGACGTCGTGGAAATAAAGGACTTGTCGTCTCGTGCTGCCTTTAGCATTTTTTTTGCTGCTATTTGACGTGACTTCCGGTCTTCCGGTTTGCGATCTGCGTCGAGGTAAGTACGGAAAATCATATAAAAATGATTCTATTTATTATCTACGTAATTTAAGCGCCTTTGTGATTCACTTCCGGTTTTCCGGTTGGCGCTTTTCTCTTAAAGTGCAACGCGAATAATGATTTTCATGTTTTTTTGCGCGCGTTCGTGATCTCTTTTTTTTTTTAAATATGAGCCCCACTTCCGGTCCTCCGGCTATCCGGTTTGGGTTTTAAAGCGCCCTCGGCGCGTTCGTAAACAGTTAGTGCGCGATCACAATGTGAATAATAAAAATCTCCAACAATACGTGAAATCCTTAGCGGAATTAGCGCGCCGCGAGGTGGAGGCGGCGGGCGGCGGCAGCGCGCTCGACGTCGAGAACACGCATAATAATCCCGGATAAATGTTGGCGGGCGAAAAGGGGGAAAAACAAAGCGAAATAAAAATAAAACGCGCGCGGGCGCGCTCGAGCGCAAAGCGTCCGCGCTCGTTCCGCGCGCGCCTCGCTTTCGTTTTAATATTTGATAAAGACGACCGACGACCGCCGAGGACCGTCGCGTTTATGAATTTCAACAAAAAGCCTTTCAACCGCCGCGCGCTCACGCGGCGATTTTAATTTTCCGCTCGGACGGGGGCGCGCGCGCGTCGGCGTGCGCTCGAAAGTTTCGCGCGGAGGGGGCGGCGAGCGCGCGCTGCTAATAGCGATTTAATGCTTTCGGAATTTATTAAATCGCCCGAATAGTTTACGAGATGTTGACGATTTTTTCCCCGTTGCGGGAGTAGTTTGCGCACGCGCAGTGGACCTTTGACGTATTTGTAAAGGGGGCCGCTCGTAATTTTAATGCGCCCACACGACGGCCGATAGGTGGCGCCGCGGCGCGTCTCGCAGGACGCGCCGACAGAGCGGCTTACCGTCCGCGGCGCGTCGGGATTTGTTGGCCCCGAGTAATAAATGTCATACTCGAGCCGCGGCTCTCTAACCCTGGACCCGCAGGACAAATGGGGCAAACATTCCCGAACATTTTTCTCCCAGGGATCGGCCGGCCGGCCGGCGCAAACATTGTTAGCCATTTTCCCATCGTATATCTAACTAACAAATCTTAAGTTGAGGTTACGTCTTACTCTCGGCGCGACGTGGCGGTGGCGATTTTTCTTCAGTTTTTTTTATTATTATTTCTTTGCGCTGCTTTTATAAGGACGAAGGGGCGAGGAGGCAGCCAACGACATAAATAGGTTCGCGTGTTTTATTTGGCTTTATTCGGCCGATCGTCTCGGATCGGGGATATTATCACATTACGGGGGGCGGCAAATCTGATTTGGCGTTGTATCGACGCCCGGCGCCGCGGAGGAACGCTGGCGGGAGCATTCGATGAATGGCGAGATCGGAAATGAGGCAAAACAGGAAGGGATGCGCCGTATCCGGACCTGGGCCAAAGGTCACAATAGGACGCGGCGAAGAAAGGAGTTGATAACATCATTCGACGCGGGCCGGGAAATCCTCCCCCGTCCTCCCCGACTACTTTTCCAAGTTGCAGTTTTAGCGATTCGGATTAAAAACGCGCTCATGAATTTCAAATCGCGTCGCGACGCCCCGACTCCCCCGCCCCGGATACATATTCATAACTGCATGAATAGATTATGAGGCGTGGCTATTTTTTTGCTCCGGAGGTCGCACGCATCCGCTGCACCGTCCCCGAACGAATTTTTTTGCCGCGCGAGAAAACTCGCAGCCGGACGTGTTCGAGGGGGATAAGGTCCTAGTTAAAAGTGGGACGCGGTCACTAGACCTTCAGGAATCTAGGCGCGCGCGCGCAGTCGAGCGACACGCAACGGAATAATAAAGCGTTGGCCGGGAACGGTTTTACGGGACGTCGAGGAGTCGTTCCGCGTTGTTTGACAAAAGTCCTATAAATATGCATCGCATTCGAACGGAACGGAGGCGCGCGCCCGCCGTCTCGGGCCAATGAAAGATAAGAGCCCGAAGGAGGAATGCGAGAAAAAAATTGTGCGGCGAACTTTTCGCCGGCGTCCATTTAAATATTTGCAAGTGAAATTTGTCTGTTTTCCTTCGGGGAAACGCCGACGTACGCGTCGAATTTGTCTCGGCCTGCGGTAGCGATTTAGATCCGCCCACTTTTTTGCATGACCACGCCCGCAATAATTCTAAAACGCAATTTAAGCCCCGCCCATACTATTTATTAAACTGCGACCTTAGAATAAGTACCAACATTTATTTCGTAACATTTATAGTATTTCGTAAAAAAATTAGAAAAATATCTGAGGCAATCGTACGCCCCGCCCATTTTTTAGTAAGCCACGCCCATCGACACGAGCCCACGCCTATAGATTAGTTAACATCGAAGAATTAACTATTGACTCCGCCTACCATTTAGTATAGCCACGCCTCCGAAACGCGAGCCCCGCCTTTATCAAGTACCTGCCCGCGCGTACTTTTAAAGTCATTTCCGCCAAAGAACGTTTGCTCTGTTTAATTTCCCCCCCACGCCGCTCTTGTGATGGAAATATTCGCGCTAAAAAAGTGTCTGGATGACGAGGTGGGCGAGCGTCTTGTCGGGAGGCCTTCGAAGGGAAATTATATTGAAGTTTTTCACTTAGTCGCTCGACGCCGCTCGCGCCGCTGACGTCTGATAAAAGTTTCGTCCAGGTTTTCCATTAAAACTTTGTATCGCCTTATAAATATTTTATTTCCCCGCGTCGACTAGAATAGTGAGAGAGAGCGCGCGCGCGCGGGGCGCGCTTGATTGAACTAGCCCGCGCGATAAATAAAAGAGGAATAGATTTTCGAATTCCGGCCCGATTGCGATCGAGCGCGCCGGACGCGGCACTCTTCGTGAATTAATAATTCCGAGGCACGAGTCCGAGGCTCAAAGTTTTCTTCATCTTGCGCGCTGGCGTTTGACTCGAAGGACAATGGCGCAATTTACTAGGGGCGAGTGGACCTCGCGTGCGGCCCGGGGAAGATATTTTAACCGGATTTCGTTCCCGCCCGAATCCGTCAGCACTTTCCGGTTTGTTATCGAGCCGCGGGGCTGGACCGGCGTCAAAGATAAAGTGATTAGCGAGGCGCGCGACCGAGGACCGCGGCGCTAATTGCGAGAGCACGTGGGGGAGCTTTTCAAGCCCGAACTTTTTCTTTTTCACCCGGAATTTTTTTTTGCGCGCGTCGAGAAAAATGCCGCGTAATTGATAAATTTACTTCCGGCCGGAGCGCCGGAATAACATTTGACGCGGCGCGCGGGCTCTCATTTCCGGCCGGGCGCATGCGAAATGCACGCCGGCGGCGGAGGCGCCGGTCACCGCCGGCGCGGAATAGTCGGAATTGCTTCGTTCCTCACGCGAGCGCCGGCCGCCCCCCCGGACCTCGGCAAACGCAATTACGCCGGCGGCGCCTCGACGAATCCTTGCGCCTCTCTTTTTGCATTCGGCGCGGCATTTAGCGTTTAACATTTAGCGCTTGCACCCTTCGCGCGCAACAATGCGCCGCGTTTAGTTTCGACCTGCTAATTCCGTTAAATATTTATTCGCACCTTTCCGGATTACGCGGGCCGGCGCATCATTATTTCCGCATGAATAATGCGCGCGGCTTAATACTTCATTGCGCTGCGGTGATTGTTCGTAAAAATTATGCCCCGCCCCCTGAGCAAATGAACATGCCTCGAAACTAACTTGATGTGTTTGGTATGCGCCTCTCTTGGGGTTTCGAAAGTATTTGTTGGCTCCGCCTACTTTTGTGCCCGCGCCCACTTCTGCCAAAGCGACGCCCATTGGAAAATAGACCGCCGTAAATTTTTTTATTTGAAAAATATTTTTGACCACGCCTATTTTTCCTAGCCACGCCCACCTACGCCTGAGCACCGCCCGCGGTCGTCAAAAGTGGAGGAGATTGAACGGAATTGAGTGCGCATTTATTCTCGCGGCGTTTATGCCATTTTGATTAGGTTCGCTCGCCGCCCTTAATCAAATTTTTAACCGAAATACTAAAACAGTCGTTTAACGCACGCGCCGCTGCGCCCCCTATGTATAAATTTTACGATTGCCTACAATTCCGCGCCGCCAATAACTTTTTATTTCCACTCGCTCCGCGCGCTCGAAGCACCCCGACGCCGCCGAGCCGCGACTTCAATCCGGCTCCGGATCATAATACAACCTTTATTTATTGTGCCAATATTGGATCGCCGTTCGCCTGTTAATTGGCTTTTTACTGTGCGGCAATTTCGCTGCGGCGCTCCGGAGTTTATTGCGCCGCGCAATATCAATCGGCGGGTCACATTGTAAAGCGCTCGGAACTTTGAGGAATTGTTCGGGAGGGGCATAGAACTAGCGCCTCCCTCCCCTCGCTCCCTCTCTCCGCCCCCTTTTCGTCGAGTGGCGGGGTCGTCTCGGTCTAATCGCGCTTTCTTCGCGCGCAGATGATCGAGGCGGAAGTCGCGCGAGATTTCGCGCCCTCCGGCGCGGCGGTCGCGTGATGCGCGATATTAATCGAAGCCCGTTCGGCGGCGGCCGGATGTTTATCGTTGCAGAAAATCAATTAACCTCACGTCGCGGCCGCCACTATATTAGCGCGCTCGCCCGCCCGCCCGGCGCCGTCTCGACAGTGCGAGATTGTCGGCTAGCTTTTTGCCATCAACAATTTTACGCCGAACAGAATGGAACCGTGCCAGGAGCGGCGAGCCAACTAAGGGCCGAAATTAATCACGCGAGAGCGCGCCGACGCCAGCCGCCCCCAAATCTGGGCGGGAAAGATTTGTGGAATTTTTCCGCTCGCGTCTAAATATTCCGGCCGGAATTTGTTTCGCAAATCCGCTTGATTTTTGCTACTTGCGTGACAATCTGGTGGAATTTTTGGAGATATTTTAGTGATATTCGGTTGATTTTGTTTGCAAGAACTTGTTCCTTAAGTGTATTTATTTATTTCGCCGGAATTTGTAGGGAAAATTGCACTTGAACTTGACGTAACTTTGCGTAACTTTTTGTCCGAACACGTGGTGGAAAACTAGTCATATTTCCCAAACTAAACGCGACATTTTTCTGTTCCTTTCTCTATTTAGTAGAAAACGAGTGAGTTTGTAAGTATACTTACTTGTCTCCAGTTTCTATTTCCGGAAGTTAGGTGAAATGGCGTTTAAAGTTGACCAAAACTCGTGTTTTGTGCAAACGGCTGTTTCAAAATTTATGATATTTTTCAAACTAAATAAGATATTTTCCTTTCGTTTTCTTTGCCTCGTAGCCGAAATGTTTCTGTGCAAGCGTCCCTGCTGCTCCCCGGTTTATATTTGCCGGAAGTTAGCTCTAATAGCCTTTAAAGTGGACCTAAACTTTAAGGCGTTTTGTCTAAACACCTGTTGGAAAATTCATGATATTTTCCTAGCGGAATACGATGTTTTCTTGTTCTTTTCGTTGGTTTGCGACCAAAGGGTTTGTCTTTAAGACCACTTACTTTGTTCCGGTTTGAACTCCCCGAAAGTGGGACGAAATGGCGCTCGAAGTTGGATAAATGTCAGATATTTTGTTAAATAACACACGTTGGAAAATTCATCATAATTCCCAAACAAACAGCAACAATGCTCCATTTTCTTCTGTATTTTACTGCTAAAGTGGTTCCCCTTTAATGATGCATAGCTTTCCGACTCGCGCAATGCCCGTTAATCGGTTTTAACCGATAAATCTGCAAATTAATTTTTCCAAATTTCTCGCGCACGAGAGCGGATGAAATATCGTTCCGGGCGAATTGAAGCGCGAAGCAGATAAAAATTTAATTTCCCCTCGCGCATCACACCCTCCCGAAAATGTTAATCCGCGCCCATTCGTCCGTTCGCTCCTTATCGTCGCGCTCGCCATTCTTCACCGGCGGCGCGCGATGCTCAGTAAGTAAAACGAAATCGGCTCGGCCTAACCGTATTTCGCGCACGTCGTCTTCTCCTCGGCAGGCGGCGGCGGCGGCGGCGGCGCTGTTTCGGAACGCATGCACATCCCGCTCGCCGCTTCGGCACGCGCGTAACTCGATCATTCTCGCCGAACCGAACGCCCCGCCGCCGAATCCTTATGGCATTATGAAAGTTAGATTTATTAACAAAGTTATGGAGTTGCGCTTCTCGGGCGCGCGCGGATTTTTGCCGAAAAACGGCGCGCGCGCCTTTTTAAACTTTCCCATTGTGCGCGCGCGCGCGGGCGATATTAAATCAAATTTCGGCTCGCGATCCTCGTTAGAGGGCGCGCGCGCCGGAGTAGATAAAGTTGGCGCCATATTTTTCCAAGAGGGCATGTAGCTGTCATATTTCATGCATGAATTAGACGCGGCGGAGCCGAGCCCGGCGGGGGAAAACTTGCGCGGAGGTTTTCGCACCTTTCGCGAGT
This sequence comes from Ecitodaemon sp. MM-2014, assembly GCA_030557295.1. Taxonomy (NCBI): domain Eukaryota; kingdom Metazoa; phylum Arthropoda; class Insecta; order Coleoptera; family Staphylinidae; genus Ecitodaemon; species Ecitodaemon sp. MM-2014. The sequence goes on along the minus strand of JARRAA010012886.1, from coordinate 7,926 downwards.
TAATTAAAAGTTCTTATTTTATGGGCATTGAATTTATAATTATTAAGCGATGGAGGATGTAAAAAAGGAGGCGGATCCTCTTTAGGACTGGGCGGTGCTTATTTTTTTTTGCTGAAATTTGTCGCGCAATTAAAGTGCGATCTCTTATCATCAACGCTCGTTCGCACATGCGAAAAAGAAGTGGGCGGGGTGCGATATATGAAGCGCGACCCTCTTCAGGAATGGGCGGAGCTTATTTTTCTTACAGAAATTTGTCGCGGGTTAGTTTTACGACAATTTTAAGCGCAATTAAAGTGCGATGTCTTACAATAAACGTGTCTCGTTTATTGTAAAAGAAGTGGACGGGGCGCGACAGAAGAAGGCGGTGACCCTCTTTGGGCCTGGGCGGTGCTTATTTTTCTGGCTGAAATTTGTTGCGAGTTAGTTTTACGACAATCGTCGTTATCGTTATCATCGGCGTGCAAGCTTTCGGCGCGGCGCGATATTTTATGCCTTTGCGAATATATTAATGCGGAGAGAGTCAATAACCCGCCGCCCCGCGTTGAGGTTAGGCGATATCGAACGGGGCCATCTGCTCGAAGCGCACTTGCCAATTTCGAGCGGGCGCGAGTCTTGGTTCTTCGCGTTTTAAGTGCGCAATCTGCCTCGCGCGATATTAGCGCTCGAACGGCTGTTATGATAGACCCGAAATTGGGTTATGTCCGACCGAGGGAACGGCGGCGTAATGGAGCGATTGCGCACGCGCCGTTCGGCGTTACTGTTTCGCGGTCGGTTACCCGCCGGGCACTCGTCGGTAATAATTCAACGTCGCCGCAGATGGTTTTTGCCGCCGCGGAGGGGACGCGCGCGGCGTGGCATTCATTACGTGTTCGGCGGGGCGGCGGCGGCCGGCCGGCATTAAACAGACGCGCGCGCATCTTTTGCGCCGTGCGTAATTGAAAGCGCCGCCGCCACACTTCATTATCGTTCGCGCCGAGCATCGCGCGTTAATTGGTTTCCGTTTACACCGCGCGCGCGCGTAATTAACGCTGGCGCATGCGCGCTATGGGCGGGGCCTGTTTTGAGCCGTGCCGACGGCGGCTTATTCTTGTAAAGACAAACTGTCGAACGTCGCCGCGCAATTTGCGTGCGCGTCGCGTTTAATATTCAGCGCGTGTCTTTGGCCGTCGTGCCGGCGGCCGGGGGCGGCGGTTGTCATTTGTAAGTTTGGCGTCGTTCGGCGAGTTGACGACCGCCGCGCGAAACTATTAATATTCAACGGCCACTAATTTGCTCGCGCTCGGCGAGAGATTAACCCGCGTTGCCGCCGCGCGTCGGAGGGAAAGTTTGGGATTAACGCGGCGCGGACGGCGGCGGACACCTTCTTCGGTCGGGGCGCGCGCGCGCGCGCGTCGCCCTTTTCTTCTCGCCGGCGCGTCGCGTGTCCCCCCCGCCCGCTGCATAATTCATTGCCCGGCGCCTTCGCCAAGCGGGTTTTCGCACGCCGTCTTCCGGCCCGCAAATTATTCTTGCCCGCAACTTCCGCTCGGACTTGCGGAAAGTAAATTACGCCGGGGCGAAGTTAGCGGCCGTCGATTAACGCTGAAAGCATTCGGGAATATCGCCGCTCCCCGAGAAGCGCGACCGCGCGCCGAGGCCGTTACTCTCGCGAAGTTTCGCGCCGCCGCGGCGGAAAATAAGCCGCCCGCTCGTAATAATTACCGCCGCTCGTTATTTTTTGCGCGGCCGGAAAATTATTTCCGCTTGGTCAAGGACGCCCGCGCGGAAACTGGGGCGGAAATTAGTGACCTACCGCACGCCTCGGTACGTGCGCGCGCGCGCGCTCGACGTTAAAAACGGTCGTTAACGAAGCGCACGACCGCTGCACATGCACGTCGGGCGTGGGGGGCGGCGGCGCGCCGCCGTAAAACGGAGGCATCCGTCTGGAAAAGTGCGCCACCTTGACCCGACTGCAACGGGTATTTTTAGACGATTGATTTTACGTCGCGCGTTTTCAATCGAAAGCGAGGCGGGGTCTGATCGCGAAGGGGGCGGGGCTTGAAGCAATGGCGCGTAATTCGTCGTGAATGCCGAGTGGAACTTCATTGAGCGACTGAACAACGTCGACGCTAATGCGATTTCTAAGCGCGTCGCCGAGCTTGTTAGAAATTCAATTAGAAAATGAATGTCCGAGCCGGGGAATGGAAGTGGAAAAGTGGGCGAAGTCGAAAAGTCGAGGGCGCACTCGAAGCGCCGACTTCTCGCTTCACTTTCGCGAACTTCTGGCCTTGTTGTTGATCGCTCGAGTTGATTCCGACCGGAAATCTTCGTCGATAAAGTTAACCCGGACCCAGCGCTCTTTGAATGTCTCTCTCTCTCCCTCTCCCTCCCTCTCGCTTATCTTCCACTTTTCGAAAGAAAATAATTAAATTGCACTCGTTCGAATCGCCGGGAACATCGCCGACGTTTAAGTTTCGCAAGATTTGTTTGATAGCTTATCACATATTGATTATTAACGCGCGCGGCGAACGCGAACGAAGTTTTAATTAGAGCCGCGCGCGCTCCTTGCCCCGACCGCGGAGGAGGGTCGTTAATAATGTAACGAGATGTACCGCGTTTATGACGGCGCCGCCGAGCCGCCGCCGCCGTCGGCAAACAGAACTTGCAACAATTAGCGAGAGACGCGAGGTTTGCGTTGTAAATGAACGGAAGTTCGCGACGTCGGCGAAGAAAACGGCTCATTATCAGCGCCGAGTTAATCACGCCACGGCGCAATTAATCGCGGCTCATATTTTCCGCGTAATTGGCTTTCCCGGATTTTATGCACCGTCTCGTAATTACGCCCTAACAACCGACAACGCGCGTCAAGGGAGCCGGGGCGGCTTTTTGTTAGGATTTTTCTTGGGTAGACTAATTTGCGCGTAACTTTTTATTAAAAAGTGATAATGGCGCCGGATTTTCTTGGTTTTGTGTAGAGAGGGCTCAGCTTCCTCGTGGGGTATTACCTTTTTGTTAAGTGAGTCCGGAAGTAGCTGAAAATTGCCTTTCAAATTGAGTATTGCAGGAAATTTTGTATTCTGTAACTTTTTTTTTCACAAAAGTCGCCATAAATTTTTATTCATAAGTCAGAATTTGTTGCTTTTTTTGAAAATTTATAGCCAAAAAGTTTCCCATTCGATTTTCGTATAAATCCAGCCTGTGCTTTTACCGGAAACGGCTTTTATTTATCCTTAAAGTTGGCATTTATTCGCGTTTGCATTTGATCAGATTATCAAAACTTTTGATTTATGTTACAAAACACGCCATAACTTTTAATCCAAAAGTCATATTGTCTTCCACAATTTACCGATGTATTGTCAATGAGATCCTTTTTCGATTCGAGTATAATTTCAACTTCCAACCTACCCGGAAATGACTCTAATTGGCGTACGAAGTTGACCGAATTAACGATCGTTCGAAAATTTTGCGCGCTTTATAACTGCGACATAACTCGTCGTCATTTTTTATCCGCAAGGCACAACGTATTACCCTTTTCATCTATTTATAGCCGAAGGGCTCCTCTTTCGACTCCACTATAGTCCCGTTCCGAAATGCAACCGGAAGTGACACTAATTCGCCTCTGAAGTTCGCAAAAGTTGCGGAAAATCGTCGACGTTTGTTGCGAAACATGTCATAACTTTTAATCTAAAGGACAAAACGCCTCGTCCTTTTAAAGAATTAATAGTCAAATAGCGCCTCCTTCGATCCTTCGATAATTCAATCTCGGCGTCTAACCGGAAGTGACACTAATTTGGCTTCGAACTTGACTGATTCATCGAATTCGGCGAACTCCGTCATTCGGATGGCAGGGAAAATCCGCATCTGAATAATTAAATCCACCCGAGTCGGGGGCGGGAGAAAAAAAAAACAATAAAACCGATGGCCTCGGCGCGGGATTCCGATACCGCCGGCGGCGGCGAGATACGCGCCCGCCGCGGCGGGAAGACGTCCCTCGGAAAGCACGAAAATAGACCCTTAAATGATTTATCGGCGCGACGGGTCCTTTGTAATACGGTTAACGGTACAATGTGTACATCTCGCGCGGCCATAAATATTACAAGGACGAGCGTCGCGTCTCATCCATATTAATCGCCGCCCAACTAAAAGCGCACGACGCGATCGATCGATCGAGACGCGGGGGGGGCGCCTATGAAAATTTAAACGCGCCGCGGCTCGAGGGGATGCTCGTTACCTTTTACCTTTTCCTTCGCCGCCGCGCCCCGCCGCGCTCGAACGCGAACTTCCAATAACGCCGATTGCACGTTTCCATCGCGCGCGCGCCGGAATTTCGCAAATTGAAGGGGGCGCCGAAACGCAAGCGCCGCCAAATTGGACCGAACACGTGTTTAATACTCGTAATTCGTGACGCTAAGCGAAGTGGATGTCTCGGGCGTTTACTTTTAACTTTATTTTCTTCGGAAAGTAAGTCTTGGGGCGGGGCCGCACATATTTTCTATCTTAATTTTTGTGGGCGGGGCGTAAACGATTTTCTATGAAAAACATCGTTTTGAGTGTTTTCTCTTCGAAACAATTTTATGAGGGCGGAGTTTAATAAATTAATAGGCGTGGCTTCCTTCAAGGACGATTTATTTTCGGATGTTTGACTGGACCAGCGTCGAGACACCTTTGACTAAACAAGCTGTCTGTTTTGACTTCCGGAAATTTCGCTCCCTTCACTCCCGCCCCCTCCTCCGTCGCAGAGTCGCTGGAGCCGCTCCCCTCCGGGTGCTTCTAAAGGGTTTCGCAGTTTCGATGCGAATCTTAATTAATTACGCAATTAATTACGACGTCGGGGCGGCGACACTTCTTCGCGTCGCGCGAAAATAAAAACTGCGACTCGAGCGCGGGCGTCGCGACGAGCCGCCGCCGCCGCCGACGTGACGGCGGCGCCAAAACCGAACGGACCCCGCCTGCGTCGCGCCACCGCCGCGCTTTCTGCGCTGGCGAATTCTTTGCGGGCTTTGCGCGAATACGTTTTCATGACCTATTGTCCTCCGCTTTGACGCTAAACTCTTTAACGCTTTCGTTTCCATGGCGGGCACAAGGGAATTCCGCTGCGAAGCGCACAGGGGTGGAATGGGAGGGGCTTGTCAGAATAAGTAACGAAACGGATTGAAATCGCGCGGAACATCGCGGCGGATTTGTTTTCAATTTTTGCTCGCAACCTTTATTTAATATTTAATCCCGTCCTGGAATATTCCGCCTGCGCGAAAAACTTCTTGCGCCATTTGTTTCTCGCCTCCCGTCTGACGAAAGCTAAGAGCATTATGAGCACATACATTGTGCCGGCGCTCAACAATATTTTGCGTTTCGCTCGGTTGCGCCGCGCTTTGCATTCGTCGGCGTTATTTGCGCATTAAATCCCGCCCTTTGGCGCTCGGCGCTCGACGCTCGACGCTACACCTTACCGGCGCGGCGGAGATTTATAAGAATTTAATGTTTTACAAGTTTTTGCGAGTTTTCCTCGGGGCGGAAAGATTGGAAGTGCCCTTAATGAGGGTAGGAAACTGAAAAGTTGGAAGCGTTGAATTTTAAGACGCAAGCATCAAGCCACGCCTCTTGCACCCAAGGAAAATGGTTATTTTTTCGACGTTTGCATCTTCATCGATGACAGAAAATTCAGAGAGTGTACATTTTCAAGCCACGCCCAACATTGCCCTAAGCCCCGCCTTCCTCGAGTAATATTTTGTTTGTAAATGGACGATTTTAAGCCTCGCCCTCTTCAGAAAAATGTTGGAACATATTGAAGCAGGGCGGAGCTCAGCTAAATTAAAAGCCATGTGAAAGGTAAATAGCCCCGCCTTCTTAATATTTAAGCCACGCCCACTCTGGAGGAAAATATATTTAAGTTTTTCACGCAAAAATTGTACATTATTTTGGGACTGGCTGTTTTATTTGTAGTTTCCTTCGCGTAAATTGATAAAATTTTATGCTTGTCAATTGCGCCCCCCTGCACTTTACATATTTCCCGCCCCGTTGCTCTGTTTTTCCTCGCGTGTGCATGCATTCGAATAAAAACTTTTTACGCGCGCGATTCGCTGCCAAGCCGAGCAAAATTTCCCGATAAAAGCGCGCGTCGATCTTATATTTTATTTCCGCGTTGTCCGCGATAAACTCGCCGAGCGAAAAACAAACGCGAAAACATTAAGTTCTCATTCGCAGGTGCGAGAGAGGTCGTTTGCCGGCGCAATGCGAAACGGAGCGCGGTTGACTTTAATAGCGAAATTTGATTATTATTGGTGTCTCAAGCGCCGCGCGCGCGTTGCGAGTATGCAAATGCGTAAACGCCGCGCGCGCGTTTCGGTTTTCGCCGCCGCCGCCGCCGCCGCGTGACTTTGCTTAATCGCGGGCCGCGCGCCGCCGCCACGCATGCATTTGCATCTAGTTTGCGCGCGCGGCGCATAGTTCGCGGCCGCTCGCACGATGCTAATGCGCTAATTGTGAATGTACGAAGAGGTTCGCGCGCCGGTTTAGGCGGCGCGCTCGGGTGTAATTAAACTTTTGCAATAAACCACAGTTATCGCGCTAACATTGTCGCGTTATTGTTGCGCGGGCGACTCGTTAAATGCACTTTTAGCCGGCGCTTTGTGGGCGCCCGCGCTCCTTCGCGGCGAGCGGAAGTATCGAATTCCGGCGACCATGCGACATGCGACGCGAGGGGCGGGCGGGAAGCGCGGGTGGTGCTCTGGTCGACAACTATGAACGAAGCGAAATTGAACCGTGCGCTCCTGCGAAATTGAAATCGAGTAAAACGTCATGCGATGCCTCGTAAAACGTCCGCGACAAACGTCGTAAAATTTACCGCCCGAATTGAATTTTCTTCCGCGGCGATGCCGCGTCCACCTTGAAAATTCGCGCGCGAATTTATGGTAAACGAACGCCGTCCGGGTCGACTTTTCAAAACGCGCGCGCGCGCGCATTTCTCACCGCGCGACACTTTATAGTTCTATTCCGTCCATTCGACGCGCGCGCGGTGCGTCTTTTATTTCGTCCTGTTTCATCCCGAAACGTCCCGCGGAACAGGCACTCCGCGATGGAGGCGCGTCCATTTATCATCGCCGGTATGGGAAATGTATTTTTTATGTTTTTTTTTGCGACGAGCTCGACGCACGTCCCGGCGCCCGCCCCCGAGTGCGCGCGCGGCGCGCCCCCTTTCGGAGCACTATATTTTTATTGAATAAGACGTATAGTGAATTTTCGACGCATTTTTCAACGCGAATTACTCGGCACCGCGAGCGAGCGTCGCGCGCGCACGAAAATCGCGAAGAATTTCCTCCGCCGACGGAAGGAACGCGGCGAGAGCGGCGGCGCGCTGCGAGACGCGCGGGGGGAGGAAAGCGAATTCGCGCACGCGGGTGCTTTCGACGGTCGGCTTCCTCTCGACTTGTTTCGCCCGCGCGTTTTTCCTTTCGCGGTCGAGCGCGCCGCCTTTTATTTTCCCCCGCGCCGCGTTCAATTTCTTGACGTGCCGCACACGCGCGATATATGCAAACGCCGCATAAATCCGAAAAGTGCTTTCCGCGCGCAACGCTCGAATTCATCCTCGGGAAAACGCGGCAACGCTGCCCCGAATCCGAATCTCTTCCGATTGCGGTTGCGCGCGCCCAGACGGACGGGCGATTGACGTGGGTTACCTGGGAATGTTTTTTCATTTTTCTTATTGTTAGCTCCGCCTCCGTGGGTGGCTTAAACAACAATCTGTATGTTTGCAGTTCTTAATTCGAATCCCTTCCGATTGTGGCGGTGTGCGCACAGTTAGACAGGCAGGCAACGAACGTGGGTTACCTGCGGATGTCTTTCGTTTGTCTAAGCCCCGCCTCGTTAATAACGGGCGTGGCTTAGACGACAATCTGTATGTTTGCGTTCCGAGGATCGGTTCTAAATCCGATTCTCTTCCGATTGGAGCGT